>SJXQ01003288.1:223741-273049 GCA_006408695.1 Aepyceros melampus | reverse complement strand
CATTTAGGCTAGCACCTTTCCTACTAGTGTCCCAAGATCTGATGGAAATTGACCTGGAGTTCACACCTAGATCTCTTGGTTTCACTTTTAGTAAAAGGTGATCTTCTTAGATTCTTCTTGCTTCATCTTCATATTGACTTGAACAGCTAGTGCATGCATGATAAGTCACCCAGTTGTGTCCAACTCTTTGCAACCCTATGGACTGTAGCCCACCAGGCTCCAATATTACCTGGAGAATCCCATGGACAGAGGAGTAAGGAATAGCAAAAGAGGGAGATTATGCAACCAAGGGTTTTAAAGCTGAAACAATCGCAAGCTTGCAGCATTCATCTCAGAAGATCGTGTTATGAAATTTCTCCTACTCTATTCAAAAAGTGCCATGACAAATGGCAGGGATGCAACTGTCCCTAACTACCAGGGAAATAAAAGTCTGTTCAGTTCAGTTCAGTCACTCAGTCATGTCTGACTCTTTGTGACCCCATGAATCACAGCACGCCAGGCCTCCCTGTCCATCACCAACTCCCGGAATTCACTCAGACTCATGTCCACCGAGTCAGTGATGCCATCCAGCCATCTCATCCTCTGTCATCCCCTTCTCCTCCGGCCTGCAATTTCCTCCCAGCATTAGAGTCTTTTCCAATGAGTCAACTCTTCACATGAGGTGGCCAAAGTACTGGAGTTTCAGATTCAGCATCATTCCTTCCAAAGAAATCCCAGGACTGATCTCCTACAGAATGGACTGGTTGGATCTCCTTGCAGTCCAAGGGACTCTCAACAGTCTTCTCCAACACCACAGTTCAAAGGCATCAATTCTTCGGTGCTCAGCCTTCTTCACAGTCCAACTCTCACATTCATACATGACCAATGGAAAAACCATAGCCTTGACTAGATGGACTTTTGTTGGAAAAGTTATGTCTCTGCTTTTCAACATGCTATCTAAGTTGGTCATAACTTTTCTTCCAAGGAGTAAGCGTCTTTTAATTTTATGGTGACTACCATCTGCAGTGATTTTGGAGCCCAAAAAAATAAAGTCTGACACTATTTCCACTGTTTCCCCATCTATTTCCCTTGAAGTGATGGGACCAGATGCCATGATCTTCATTTTCTGAATGTTGAGCTTTAAGCAACTTTTTCACTCTCCACTTTCATTTTCATCAAGAGGCTTTTTAGTTCTTCACTTTTTGCCATAAGGGTGGTGTCATCTGCATATCTGAGGTTATTGATATTTCTCCCGGCAATCTTGATTCCAGCTTGTGTTTCTTCCAGTCCAGCGTTTCTCATTATGTACTCTGTATATAAGTTAAATAAGCAGGGTGACAATAGACAGCCTTGACATACTCCTTTTCCTATTTGGAACCAGTCCGCTGTTACATGTCCAGTTCTAACTGTTGCTTCCTGACTAGTCTGCAGTTACAATATTGATTCTGGGAATCCAGAATGCATTGACTTGGGTATCAGCACTTCAGCATTTCACATTCCAATAACAGGAGCATTGCTAAGAGGTGCATCCATTCTATAAAATTCAATCTGGTATGTAGGAAGCACTCATGGGCACAACAGCAATACCAGTGATTACCATGCTGAACGACAGTCTGTTTTGATTGAAAGATCCTTCAGTGGTTAAAGGTGTCTAGACAGACATATCCAAATGAATATTTAAGTACTGTCACATTCAGTCTATCCAGTTAACCAACTGATAACCAGCAAGGACCTACTATAGAGCACCAGGGACTTATACTCAATATTTTTTAACAACCTGTATTCAGAAAAGAATCTGAAAAAGAATGCCTATATGGATATGTAGAATGGTGTCACTTTGCTATACACTTGAAACTAACATGATATTGTAATTCAACTATACTTCAATTTAAAAAATTAAAGAAAAGAAGCACACAGCAATCATAGTTTTTCTGCCTAGCAAGTTTAAAAATCCAGTGACAAAATTTCTGAATGATAGAGAATGCAATTCATCATTTTGGCTGCTCTAGCTAAGTAGAGGTTCTTTGTTTTTTTAACCACTGAACCATACAAAATGGAAATATCAGGACTTCCAATTTTTTCTTTGGGGGGGCACCCAACATTTCTAAGCAGACTGAACATTAAACAGCAAAATTCAAACCAACAGACTGAAATGACCTCCAGCAGCTTTTTTCTTCTTCAAGTACATTAAGCCAAATTCAATAAAGCAGAGTAACATCTGAGATGGAACTTTTTAGAAAGAAACATAACAGAAGCAGGTGCTCTTGCTGTAGCTGACCTTGGCAGCAGCTCGAGCAAGGTGTCTCCTCCAGACCCACAGACAAGCTCTTATTCACTGCATTTGTGATCAATTTAACAGAAATGTCTAGAGATTAAAACCTGCAAGAAACACAGCTGCCTCTTTTCATTTTCAACTTGCACAAAGTTTGTCACATTTTCAAGCTGTATGATAATTTCATAACTACATGAAATTTGCATGAAGGGATTGAAAATTTCCATCTTTATACACACCTTTCAACCAGAAAGATTCATCAATATAGTCTGAAGATAAATTAAACTTTGGCATGGAATATAATTTATGAAAATTGCAAAGTACTTGAATTGATTATACCAAAAAAGACATTAAATCTTGATGACTAGCAAACTTATTCAGAGCAATAAAATGTTATGTTAAATAGAATTAAGACATCAATATAAATTAAAAATATACATTTTAATAGTAAATCATATCATTTATGTAGGTTAATTAAGTGAATGCTTTTTCATCATCATTCATAAAAATGTTCTTAATCACTTATGTCTTAGCTTCTGCTGAATATGTAAAACATGATAGATGAAGAAAGTAATATGATTACTGTTGGAAAGACAGATTACATATTCTGTTACTTCTTTTCTTTTAGTTGGTGTGTTCTTAGTGACAACTTTCCTCAGAGTTAAAAGTTGCACAGACCCGGATTTCAAGAAAGCAATTAAGATACACCCATTGATAGCTGATGGCATTTCATTACCAGCAGTAAAGCTATATAGTGTGAGCTGATAAAATAAATACATAAGGAAAGAAACTTAAATCTGAGTATAGTGGCAAAGTTTGGAACTTATTGGTACTACTGTTCTCAGCATCTGAACTTCAAGTTTCAGATATGTGCAGTGTCTTGGCCTTGATAATAATACAATATACCTAACATTTACGCTCTGTTTTGTGCTTTAAACCTATATATGTCCTGCTCAATCTAATTTCAAAGAATCCCTCCTAAATTATAGCAATAATGTGAACCTTTCTTTTCCTATCTGGACTAATGCGGTGAAATTCTCTCTATTTCTGTCTCTCTGTCTCCCACAACACACACACATACACACACACAGTGAGCACTTGAAAAAGATGTTTTATTGCATAAGTCATCTTTCAATTCCTACCATCCAACAAGGAACTGGATGTGTTTTTGGTGCTCACTTAATATTTATGGAAATAATGAATGAAAGACTCAGTGAAAGATGTTTGAGCCCCCAGGCCTTATTGCCAGCAATGGCAGTCAGCTCAGATGAGCAACTTATCTAAAGGCTGATTCTGAGTCTCAAGGAGGGAATGATCAGTGGAGAGATATATGCTTGGGGACCAGGCTATTTTTCTGTGCAAGTATCAGGCAGCCACCTAAGGGATGTGATTTCTGGGAGTATTAAAGAAGCTCTTAGCTTAAAAACCAATAGTTCCCTCCCCTGCCATATTGTTGATTCCCCAAATCCCTTGAAGATGTTGTAAAATATATCATTACATAGTTATCAAAAATCATCAAGAGTTAGGTGTCACTAAGAAAGGTGAATTGTAGCCCACTGACAAAGTCAACAAAGCAAAACAAACTAAAAAAAAATTAATTAAAAAATAAAAATAAAATAAAATAAAACGGTTTAAATAGCTTACACTCCTTTTTCTGAGAGTATATTTTGATTACAAGGATGAAAATTAATAGGAGTACCTGGACAACTAAAGATACAATATGAACAATGAGAAAAGATACAAAAAGAGTTTGAGACCCCCACAAACTTTGCTAAGCAATGGCAATCTTTCATTCTTAAAGCTAATGAATCTAGAAAGGAAGAATTTGTAAAATTACATCTGTAATTATAAATGCTTTATGAAATATTGTAATCATTTCTCAGGTCTAAAATAAAATAGCAATACTCCTTGAGCCCAATTCCACTGTGGTCATGTAGGGTTTTAGCACAAAGGGCACCTTAATATGTTGCCTACCTACAAATAGCTGGCTGTTGAGCTGTAACCGGAAATGGCCCTCTTCTGAGGTCTCCTTGGTCATCCTTGGGAGGTTGTCCACTTGGAGTGAGGTCTCCTTGAGGTTCCTCTCTGCTCGGACGTAATGCCATTGGTTGTCATTCAGAGAAGAAGGAGACTGGACTATGAGCTCTATGGGGCCATTCCCAACATCAATGGCAAAAGTAATCTCAGAAGGAGCTGAAACCAAAAATGGAAACAGGTAGAAAGATGAAGAGAGTTGTCAGTGCATTTAGGACACAAGCATATTCTGAGCGAATGGTAAAACAATTATAAATGCTAGGTAGGGAGGATTTCAGTTGAAATCGCTGCAGTATTGAAATTTCCATTGATAGTAATAAGTACCAACTACTAAATCCCAAGCTCCATCTTTTTCCCTCATTGGTTCTCACTGTGAAAATTCAGGAAATAGAATAAGGACCAAGGCCACTGATGCCAATCTGATAAAACACACCAGTGCCAAGGTCCTAGATTTTCCAGATCTGTTCTGACTTCCCTTGTGTGCTCATAGATAGCTATAAATCCTGGGTTAGCTAAGAAGACACTCTCCTGGAGAGAGAAGAGCACACTCCAGAAAGTCCACTGCTTTGCTTATTCATTATGTGTATTATAGTAATGCATTTCATATATTTATAACATTATTATATGTATTATATATTATTATTCTGTAATGTATTATTTTTTCAATACATATGATACAAGCATTCATGCTAACCCTGAATTTTTTCTTAAAATGAGGCTCAGAAATTTTAAGTGCCTTATCTGCATCACTGGAAATGGTAGTATCTAAATACAACTCTCTCCCTCAACTCCCCACACAGGGATTTTTTTCATGACTCTTTCTACCCTTCTAAAATAATCTGCTTATTGTATAGGACAAGAAGCAGCTATTGGGTATAATGCTACCTATGATGACGATGATGATGATAGGAAGATAATAGTGGTGGTATGTTGGTGACAGAGGTGGTGGTCATGATGGTGAGGATAGTGGTGATGGTCATATTGGTGAGGATGGTGGTGGTGATGATGACAGTGGAGGTAATGATGGTTGAAAAGATAGTGGTGATGGTCATATTGGTGAGGATGGTAGTGGTGGTAGTGGTTTTGGTGGTGGTGACAATGTTACTATCATCCCTGAAAAGCAAAAAGAAGTAGCAGCAGCACAGTACATACAGTGAACTCTGCTGAGCACTTTTCTAAGCACTGACCATAGATGCTCTCATGTGAATCCTCAGAACAACTCTATGAAAAAAGTATTTTAAATTTCCATTTTATGGGTAAGAAAATGAAAGTAGAAATAATTTTCTCAAAGATTCCTCAGTAATTAGTATCTTCATCATTTTTCTCTAATATATCTTCTTGTATTTTCTGTTATTATGTAAGAAATCTACATCTGAAGGATGTGGAGAAGCAAATAATAAATTGAATTTGAGGGGAAGACAGTCCTCTTTCAGGAACAGGAACCTTCATATTCCAGACCTTCTTTTCTTCTCAGAACCTTTTGACGGTCCCCCCTTTTTTACTCCCAAAATAAGATATGTGTATTTCTTTGACAAGATCATCAACTAAAGGATCTGAATTTTCAGCAACACCAAAGATCAAACATCACCCTGAATCCTACCTTCCTCAACCTTTAAATTTTAATAGAAAGTGGACCTTGATAAAGAATATTTCAATATGAGGATTTCAAATAGCAGAGAATTTGACTTTGCCTCCTGGTGAAAGACCCCAAAGAGAGGTAATAAGAAAAAAAGGTTTAAAAATGAGATTTGAGGGCTTCCCTAGTGGTCTTGTGGTTAACAATCTGCCTGCTAATGCAGGGGACAGGAGTTTGATTACTTCTCTGGGAAGATCCCACATGCCATGGGACAACTAAACCTGTGCAACACAGCTACTGAGCCAGTGCTGTAGAGCCTGTGAGCCACAACTACTGAAGCCTGTGCCCCACCTCAAGAGAGGCTACCACAATAGAAGTCCACTCCATGCAATGAAGACCCAGCAAGCCCAAATATAAACAAATGAATAAATATTTTTAATAGGATTTGAGAAATAGACTCTGGAGCCATCATAACCTAAGGCAAGTTTTCAAGCTCATTACTTCTTAGTTTTCTCCTTTGTAAAATGAGAACATTATCACTTAGTCTTCTCCTTTGTAAAATGAGAATAAAATATTAACTAGTTATCAGGTTTATAAATTCATCGTGACAAAGTTGCTAGAATTGTGCCTGACATGTAGGATGAACTCAACAATAATAGTTATTGTTATCAACATGATTCATCAACCTAGATCAATTGTCTTTGCCTCATAAACCTATGCATTAAAGGAAACAGAATTGAAGGGCACAAATCTGATTCAACAATGAAAAGATTAAATAAGAACAAAGTTGTCCCATTGAGCCATTTCCTGTTTCTTATCAGGCCACCAGTGCCACCTTGAAGCTCTGCTCACCCAGAGACCAAATAAACAATTACTGAGAGGGTGAAGATAAATGCATTTCTCTTTAAAAACACAGGTAAGGACTGGTGAGACTGATGGGGAGGGCTGCTAAAGATTTTGCTAAAAGCCTTTCTGCCAAGTTGATCTTGTGGATATTAAGTTCCACACAGACAGCACATCTCTGTGAAGGGCTGGCTGCACAGCTCTGTCTGCTCTCCATGCCCTGCCATCCTTAACTCCATGTTATGTTTCCAGACTGTGCTTATCTCTACTTCAACATTTATCCTTGTGTTGTATAATGATCTGTTTATGGTCTGTCTCCCAGCTAGTCTGCAAACTCTAGATGAATACCTTATTTATTGGAAAACCAGAACCTAGGACTGGGCCTTGTATACAGGAAGCTCTCATCAAACTAAAATTTCATTCATTAAAATGTTACATTGCACATACTACATCCAACTTTGCAATTTTCTTATTTTTTTTAATGTTACATCAAGATATTAAGTCCTTAAAAAACATCTAAAATTATTATTATTTAACTTTATTCAAGTCACTCTAAAGATCAACTATGTTCAACTCATTTCTAGAACTAGGGAAGAATCAGTGAAATGTAATACTAATAGTCAACATTTAGAGTGCTTACCATGATCCAGGCACTCTGCTAAGCATTTTTCATTAATCAACTCATTACAGTCCTATGAGAAAGGAGGGAACTGGTACACAGATGGCTGATAAATTACTCCAACCCAGAGTTGGCAGAGTTGGTATTTAAACCCCAGTGATGTGTCTCTGGAGCTCACTTTTTAACCCACTTGTCCTATGACAAATCTTCCATCCTCAAAACCTTTGCAAGCCCTACCTGGGCAGTCAACTCTGGATATAAATCAGTATAATATAGTTTCCTCAAAAAAAAACTGAATGAAATAAAAAAGTGAATACATGGTGATACATCCAACATTGGTTAGTGACTTGGTGGACTGGACACTTGAGACCAACATGAACTAGCTCTTATTTTCTGGGGGGATAGACATAGCCCAGTGGCCCAAGATGCGAAAGCTGGTGGTCATGTGGTAGCATCACCTCTATCATTAATTTACCTCCCTGCCTCTCCTTCTCCCAACAGTATGACAAATATCCTCCCTCATTATTTATACCGTATAGTTCAAGAAAAAGTTAAGGAGTTACTTGAGTCTTTGGGTGGGTTTTTACCAAACCAAGCTTGTGCTAAGCAGAGACAAAAGAAACAAAATGAGCTCATGGTATACTTGAGAGAAGACTGGCAAAGAAGGGGCATGTCAAGTGGAGGAAAGTACCATAAGCATGAGCAATTGAATATCGAGTACTCCTAAGCAATTGGAAAAACTATCTAAAGCTTCTGTACAAAGCCCTTGCTTCTGTGAACTGTGACACCATCTCTGTGTCCTTAAAGTCAGGCATGTGAGATATCTCAGGGACCATAATGGAATAAAGAAGATGCAAGACTTACTGTGGTCTATCGATCTCTCTTACCTCCCATGTATTCATCTGTAAAATGACAGCCATAAATGAAATGAAATGTTTTTAAAAATTTTTGGAGGATGGACTCTCTGAGGTTCTGATGACAAACATACCCTCAGGGAAAAGAAAAGCACATACAATTTTGCATTCAGTTGTAAAGACTTGCTGAATGTCCTATGCTTCAAAACAAGAAGGAAAATAATGCTATTTTTTCTAACATTCTTGATCTTTGAGATAGTTTTGCAAAGCAGATAAAGGAGTTGTTCAAATGAACAGATAATTGAATTCTGGATTCTGAATCTTACTGGGTGACTCTGGATGTGCTATTTACCATCTCAAGACTTATTGTCCTCATATGCATTTTGGACTATGAGTCAAACAATGTAAAACATAATATCTTGATGATTATACATAGAATAATTTGAAAGCAAAATTAAATAATGAATATAAAGCATTTAGTACTATGGCAGAAAGTGAAGAAGAACTAAAGAGCCTCTTAATGAAAGAGGAGAGTGAAAAAGTTGGCTTAAAGCTCAACATTCAGAAAACAAAGATCATGGCATCCGGTCCCATCACTTCTTGGCAAATAGATGGGGAAGCAGTGGAAACAGTGGCTAACTTTATTTTGGGGGGGTCAAAAATCACTGCAGATGGTGATTGCAGCCGTGAAATTAAAAGATGCTTACTCCTTGGAAGGAAAGTTATGACCAACCTAGGTAGCATATTGAAAAGCAGAGACATTACTTTGTCAACAAAGGTCCTTCTAGTCAAGGCTATGGTTTTTCCTGTGGTCATGTATGGCTGTGAAAGTTGAACTATAAAGAAAGCTCAGCACCAAAGAACTGATGTTTTTGAACTATGGTTTGGGGGAAGACTCTTGAGAGTCCCTTGGACTGCAAGATCCAACTAGTTTATCCTAAAGGAAATCAGTCCTAGGTTTTCATTGGAAGGACTGATGTTGAAGCTGAAACTCCAATACTTTGGCCACCTGATGTGACGAGCTGACTCACTGGAAAAGACTCTGATCCTGGGAAAGATTGAGGGCAGGAAGAGAAGGAGACAACAGAGGATGAAATGGTTGGATGGCATCACTGACTCAATGACATGGGTTTGAGTGGACTCCGGGTGTTGGTGATGGACAGGGAGGCCTGGCGTGCTGCAATTCATGGGGTTGCAAAGTCAGACATGACTGAGTGACTAAACTGAGCTGAACTATGTCTAATCAGAGTAAATACTTAGCCATTTAGTATGAAAGCACTTGGTATTAAATATTAGTATTAACTTTTACTGTTCTCTAAGGATCTCAGAATTATATCTTCAAGTCAGCATCCCATTGCCAATATTGTTGATATAGTACATCTGAAAACCAGAAATAAATATTCTAGATATATAGACACAGACATAGATGCAGATATAGCTATAAATGCTGACATAGATACAGATATAGATTTAGTTGTCAGTCCATCACTTCTCCCTTCACTACCAAGAGGACAAAAGTTAATCACTTGGAGACAGTGTGAGACCATGTCAGCTGGAGATGCCACCGGAAGAATCCGCATAACAAACTTTACCAACTAGCCTTTATCTCTATCTCTGGAATCCTTAAACTGCTTCCAATTATTTTTCCACAGACTCTTTCAAGATGCTATATGAGCTGAAGTTCTAAGCCACCATTTTGAGTTACTCCTTTTTTTTCCGGGTATTCCCCATCCATATATGAGGTATACATGTTAAATAAATTTCTGTTTTTCTCTTGTCGTTCTGTCTTTTATTATGGGGAGCCAGGAACTCAGATATTTTGAGTAAAAATAAGAATTTTCCCCTACAGTTTTAGGGACAGCTAGCACCTCTGCCAGGTGTAAGAGTCGGGGCTCAGGCAAAAACGATCTGCAATTTCCACTTTCCCGGCCAGAGGCATTGATTCCTAGGTGGAGGATTGTATTGACATTTGGCAAAGTGCTTTCCCACCAGTTTAAATGTGCCTCTCTCTTGAGAGACAGCTAAACTTAACTGATATAATAATAGATATTTGTAAGTCAGAGCTGGGAGAGAAATGCATTAGACCACTGCTAACATTTGTTCACTGCTGAATCTAACCAGAAATAAAGTAACCCACCAATTCTGACTTAGTCACAGGCCCTGGTACCAGTGAATTCCCATTCTTGTGTTTACCAGTTCAGAGTGATCTTTTTTTTTAATAGTCAAATGTGTCTGATTGGCATATGGGTGCCACCAATTCCATCTTGCACAAATAAGCAACGAAGAGATGAAGAACTTTCTCACAATTTAGAGTTCAAGAAACAGAAATTAGAATCCACACTACATTATCAACAATAGTCTCTTTTCATAATGCCAAACTGTTCTCAGCAGCCATTTTCTTCTGCTCCTCTCATATACCCCAAAATATCTATTTTTCCCCACACAGCAATTGTGAGCTAATTGTCAAAATAGCTATTATTTTTGTCTCATTTGAAACAAATCCATTAAGACTTGAGGACATAAAGTATCTTGTGTTTCATAAAGTATAGACTAATCTCAAGGTTACAAAATAAAAATGTCTTTAATTAGAAGTGACCCAGAAGGTAATAGATTGAGAATTTTATGCAAACTTGTTGTTCAATGTTCAACAATTTGGACACATCAATTTTGAAAACTTCTGTTCAGATAGTTACACAGTAACATTCCTTTGGGAGGAGAGAGAAATCTACTCTGAGAAATCTACTATGAAGGATAGTTTCTTTCTAAGAAGTTGACATGTAGAAGAATCTCTGGGATGAAAATTCCATCTATATAAAAAATATAGTGGAGATTTCCCTGCTGGTCAAATGTCTAAGACTCTATGCTCCCAAAGCACGGGGCTGGGTTAGATCCTTTGTCAGGGGACTAAGATCCCTCCTGTTGCAACTGAGTTTGAAGGTCTCAGCTAACGATCCCCCATGTTGCCATGAATATCCCACATGTGGAAACTGAGACCTGGTACAGCCGAAAAAATAAATAAATGAGAAAAGCTTCTTATTTGATAAAGGATTCTCAAAGCACAAGAAGATCATAGCCTAGCAGAAGGAGGACATTAAAAAAAAAAAAGACATAAGATGAATGCAGCTGTAAGCAAGAAATGAAAGATCCACCCGCTTTCCCCCATGCTTTTTGTTTTTCCTTTTAAATTTATTTATTTATTTATTTTGGCTAAGTCAGGTCTTCATTGCTGTGCACAAGCTTTCTTTAGTTGCAGTGAGCAGCTAGGGCTACTCTCTAGTTGCAGTTTGCAGGTTTCTCATTGTGGTAGCTTCTCTTGTTGCGGAGCACAGAATCTAGGGCACATGGGCTTCAGTAGTTGCAGCTCTCAATTCTAGAGCACAGGCTCAGTAGTTGTAGTACACAGGATTAGCTGGCCCATTGCATATGGAATCTTCTTGGATCAGAGACTGAACCCATTTGCCCTGTATTGGCAGGCAGGTTCTTAACCACTGGACCACCTGGTAAGTCCTGTTTTTCCTTTCAAATAATAACCATAAAACAAGATATTCTGAAAAATATGAGGCTTTGTACTTTGAAAAAGTTTACATAAAATCTTAGTTTGAAAAACACATGTTCTCTGATCTGGTGAAATGTGTACACTAAACAATGACATCATTGGATTTTAAATTTCAATCAGATTTAATATCATTTACATTTAAAATAGTTTTGTACAACATAATAGTAAAACAAAAAGCATAAGAAAGAATCATCTAAAAGACAAAATGCAATACTAGAAAGTACAAACAAATCGGACATTGAAATGTAATTAATACTAAATCATAGCTCATTACCTTGTGATAATATGCTATTTGCTACTGCTTTAATGAATCAAAAGGCCTTAGGGCTTGATTTTTATTGAATTTACATTGAAGTTATTATATCCATATTATTAAATGTTTGGCACTCAACTCCGCATATTTAGAACTTGCCCAAGGTAGATATGAGGGATCTTATTTTGCACTAAAGCCTCAAGAGCTTCCTCCCATTAACAGCTTAAATCACTGGAGTAAAAGGAGGTTAAAACTACCAATAAGAGAGATCTTTTTTTTTTTTTACTGTGCTGTAACTGCAGAATAAACACTTAGCTGTGTCATGTTTTGCAGGAGACTTGTACAGAGACCTCAGCTATCTTTTCCAGCCAGCACGTTTGATCTTTCTCTGGAGTGCTCAAATTTCTAAGTTTCTGTTGCTAAGACATTACTTAAGCTTCCAAGGGTATTTCATATAGTCATATTACTAGTGTAATACAGTCGATTGCATCAATCAAACCAAAGAAAACATCCATTTGCGCCCAGGTAAATGAGACGCCTAATGAAAAGCACACATCTCCCTAGTCATGACTTTAATAAGGGCAAGATAGTGGGAGAAGTCCAATTTGTGTATGAGAAAAAGGGGGGTACACTGAATGCAGAGAATCAGGAAACTAGCAAGAGCAACTGAAAGATGTGTTTTCTATTATTGCCACACACCAGTAATTCTAAATAATGCCAGCAATAAAACGTTTCTCCGCCAAGAAAAAAATTTGTAACAAATGCTGATGTTGATATTGCTTTTTAATAATGTATATGTGAGGTTCAAATAGTACATTGCCTACCATTTAATACATATTATATTCAAGAGGAACGTTAATAGAGAGAACTCCTGACTTACTATTGACTCCTGAACATGCAGACTAAAATATATGTGTGTTTTTAAGAATAAGAACTCAAGTTTTGATTTTCTATTTTTACAGTTACTCTACTATCATTGTTTAACTTAGCTCTACTGTTGAAATAGGTGAAAATATAGTGCCACAGGGACTGTAAACACAAATTGCACCTGAAGAGAGCTTGTGTTAATCTTTCAGTCATGCCTCACTCTTTGCAATCCCATAGACTGTAGTCCACCAGGGTCCTATGTTCATGGAGTTCTCCAGGCAAGAATACTGGAATGGGTTGTCATTCCCTTCTCCATGGGATCTTCCCAATCCCGGGACTGAACCTGGGTATCCTGCATTGCAGATGGATTCCTTACAGTCTAAGCCACCAGGGAAGTCCAAGAAAGCTTAAATAATTCCAAATCCTTAGGAAATATGTAAGGCTTTACCAAATGGAATAGTAACCCATGATGAATTTTCTAATACAAGTATTTTAGGGAATATTTTTTTAAATTTTGCAGATATTTGAAATTGCTGCATCGATGGTGAAAAAATAGAAAGTACAGCAGCTTCTGAAATTTATCATAAAATGGAATTTTCATGAATGTCTATCAAATCTAGCCTTATGTTTTAAATCAATCTTTCCTAAAATGTATATATATATATATATAGCTTAATGTGCAACATATTTTCAGCTTAAAATTAATAAAAAGTACCCTTTATTAAGTATTAGTATGAGAGAAGATGAATGGATAAATCTCATTATGCTCTCTTGAACATGAATGTGCAAAGAAAATCAATTTTGATGACATCATTCACAAATTTGCATCAGTCAAGCCTAAGAAACAAATTTTAATGTTACTATTATTCCTGTGACAGATCAATATGTAGGTATTTCCCCTTTTATATAAAAAAATAATTAAGGTGATTGGAATTTTTTATTGGCATGATTACATATAAAGTTTCATTAATAAAACATTTCTCCATCTGCAGTTCTATTACCTTTGATTTAACTTCATGATCATTTCTGAATATACTTTGTTTATAGGAAAAGGAATGTTAAAAAATTATCCACATCCTGACATAAAATTCACTAGATACACCCCTGTTCATGGTGTAGTGGTAGAGAAACAATGATTTTGTAGGCACATACTCCTGATGATGGGAAATAAGTCAGGAAACACTTTGCGGAGCAAAAGTATAGCAACAAAGTTGACCCTAAGTATAAACAGAATGCAGAATACTGGTGTTCTCATCATTCCATAGAGATTGTAGTGGTGTGAAAACTAAAAAGATGTAATAAATGCCCATGGGCCCATGGATCAGATAAAGAACACTGTAAATAAACATCTATGGGAATTTAGGGAATATACTACTTTGAAGAGAAGATGACTCTTTAAATACTGCTAAGTAATAAAAAACTATAAGAAGAAACTAGAAATTACCATTGCTAATTTGACAGATACCCAGGGAGATTAACTTGACAGTTGAAATATATACTAGTTGCTTGTGGAAAAGATAAGATTAAAACTTCTGTTGATCAGTTACATTAGATTCAAAATGAGAAAACTTACAGCTTATTTCCAGTCGGATGAAGTCTTTAATGCCAAGGTTTTCTAGGAAAACTCCAGATAAAGCCGTGGTTTTAAAAAAGAAGGAAATATCAGCACTGAATTCCGCATGGAATGTAGGAAAGTGGAGGTAAGAGGCTTCTGTATAAAATGATACCGCATTCCAAAAGTGTCCTGCAAATGAAAAAGAAATCCTTAAGCATGGAATGGGTTATAGGAAAGCACTGGACATGTGGATAATTTTCAGGACTAGGGGACACTGCAGGGGAAAATGATAAGGGAATAAAACATCTTGAGCTTATGTAAGGAGAGAGAAAGCTTCTTTCAATTTAGTACTCACGGTCGCCATAGCAACGCAAGGGACCAATTCTCCAAGCAGCTTCTGAGTTTGTTCTGTCTGTATCAGTGATAACTATCTGAGTGACAGGCAAGTGGTCTTTGAAGGAAAGAAAGCCAGTATCATTTGTCCTGAAAAACATAAATTTAAGAAAAAAAAAAAAAAGAGAGAAGAAAAATGTGGATAATCTAGGGATTCTTTATCAAGCCTCCTCTTTTCAAAAGTGATTTGGGTAGTTGCAACAGGGTGAGGGCAGAGAGGAGACTAACAGAAGGCCTTTCATCTATGTGTGAAAATCTGGGGTGCCAATTACAAAATCCGTGGCCAGTTTCCAGAAACAAGTAGATTTTACATCTTCCTTAAGTCTTTCCAGAAAAGTAGATAGCTTACAGAGCTTGTTGCTGCTTTTTGTAGCTTGAGAGCACCCCACCTACCCAACACAGCACTGAAAGAACATGAAACATTGCCTCTCTTACTATGAAGAAATCAGCTATTTCAGTAACAAATTTGAAATAGGCATCACAAAGCCTCTTGAAATCACTCCAAGGACTTGTTTCAGCCACCTGCCAGCAGGTTTTAATTAGTTTAGGATGTTTGTTATCACCTTTTAACTCTAGGTAGTTTGTTGCTTTCATTTTATTCTTCTGTGTTTTAGAGATTTGGTTAGTTAATACTCTGGCTTTGTCTCTATTAATTATGCAACTAAGAAACTGATTAGTCAGCTTTTGACAAGAAAATTAAAAATGAATGGGGTTAAGTTATACACGCCCTCCCCACACACTTTTTTTTTCCTTTTTTTTTGAGTTGTGACTTTGGATGAATGGCAAGGACATATCATTTAACTGAAAGTTTAAAAAAAAATGTAGGTAAGAAACTGACATTGAATGAATATGCAGCTATTTAGAGCCAGAAATATACTAGGGGATCAGTAATACCCTTATGCAATGGGTAACGTTATTTCCATCACAAATGAGGAAACTGAGGCTCAGCGATATGGGATAACTTGCCTATGGTCACATGGCAGAAGGGGCAAAGGTCTAGTTACTTAGTGTATAGCTCAACCTTAACTTTAACAAGTATACATCATTAATACATTATTAATACAATAATGTTAATATGACATGAATTGAATCTTATGAGGCAGTTTGAAAATTACGTATGGATGGGCTGAACTCCCCACCCACATAGACTTAAGTAAGCACAAGCTGGAACATCTTGTCTATACCTAAGAACTGGGAGACAGAACACCATGTCACAATGATCAAGGAAAAGTATATGATGCAATAATTTTTTTAATAAGAGCACAAAGGAGCAAATTAATAGTAGTCCTCTCTCTGTAGTTACAAATAATTCAATACAGCTGTCAAAACATTCAAAATCAATGTTGTATTTCATCACTATTCACATATTATTTACAACTCTGAATCTAGAGACAAAGAAAATAATGTGTCTAATTATGAATTGGCGAAGTATGGCAAGGACCACGTAGTGTAATGTAGTGCTTTAAGGATAAAGCTTTAAAAGCACATGGATTTGTTCTGAAATCCCAGATCCCCAGTTTCTAACTGTGCTACTTTGGGCAAATCATTTTATTTCTAAGATTGCACAGTATCCTCAGTTGAAAAATGGAAGTAATGTCTATATCACAGAGTTATAGAAAGAACTAAATGAGATGATATAGTCACTTAGCCTGGACCCGATCTATGGTAAATGCTTAAAAATAGCAGTGTTAACATTAATTTGAGTTCTCATCCTCGTCCCCAAATCACTTTGCAGCCTGAGGCAAGTCTATTCATCTTTTCATACACCTAGTTACAATTCTGTCTTGGAGATCTCCATTGTACACAGAATGCTGTGGAAAATTAAATGTTAAGATTAGGCATCCAGCTCCTGAGATTTGTAGAAAAATGCACTAATTCACTTTGGTTATAAAAAAATCAAATATTTACCTGTATATATACCATTATGGACTTCCCTGGTGGCTCAGCCAGCCACCTGCCTACAATGCGTGAGACCAGAATTCGATTTCTGGGTTGGGAAGATCCTCTGGAGAAGGAAATGGCAACCCACTCCAGTACTCTTGCATGATAAATCCCATGGATGGAAGAGTGTGGTAGGCTACAGTCCATGGGGTCACAAAGAGTCAGACACAACTGAGTGACTTGACTTTCTTCATATACTGTTATACTCTTATATATATAATATATGCTAATATATGTTAATATATTATTCTATAATACATAATATAATTATATATAATAATGATATAATATCAACATATTAATAATTCATAATAGTTATATAGTATATTATTATATTATATATAATACATTAATATATATAATATAATATATATAGTCTAATCACCCAAAATGTAAAGAAATGAACTATTATCCATAATTTGAGTACCATATTTAGAAGCTAATCAGAGGATAAAGAATAAGGTTTTTGGGTCTATTTGAAAGCACATCTATGAATGTTAGTATAAAATTTGAATCTTCATGTTCCAATATTTTTTCTAGGAGACATTGCAAAGCAAATTTCAAGGGACCAAAGTAGAATAAAGACCAAACCCCCATATAGTCTCCTGAAGAAATTGAAATTTAAACTCTATAGGATCTTATTTCTCCATGGGTTTTTTTTTTTTTTTCATTCTCAAAGTGGAAATGGTAGATTCTGGAGTCTGTCGGTCAATGTCAACCATGGCTTCCCTCATTGCTATGGCATGTTTTCTACATCAATTTGATGTCCTTCTATCAAAGTATTGGAATACACACAATCATTCTAAGAGTAAAAATATCTTTCAAATATAGAGAAAAAGAACCTCATAAATTCAAATGACTATAGGGGCAAAAAAAAAATAATAAAAATGAGTGAAGCCACCTTTATGTTGTGATAAGTGGAACCTGACACACAGCTTCAGTAGCAGGTGGGAAAAGAGGGAGAAAGAGAGGAAGACTGGGATAAAGATGGTGTTCTGTCTTTAGAAGGCAGTTATGGCCATTTCTAACAAGTAATTATGTTCTTCACAAATGTAAGACCAGTGGGCCAGACTGGAATATCAATATAAAACTACTCAATTTTTAAATCTTAAAAATGGATTTAAAATTCTTAAAAAAAAATAAGTGTGGTAGTAACCAAAACTGCACTGGCCAATAAGACAGGTGAGGGGTGTCTTGCAGGCCCCTTAGGCATCAAAAGACTTTGCAAATTTATTCATGCACTTAGGGTCGCACTGAGAATAAAACTGGATTTAATTCAATGTCTGAATGACAAGACTGATTAAAACACTTCAAAGAATTAATGGATAGAATATTTGGGGAGATGGCATAAAAATGATACAAATTATGGTGTACCTATTAATAGACAGGGAGCCTGCAGCTGCAGAGTTGATGTTCTACACAAGAAGTTGTTTTTCTTTGGCTTTTGAGAAGAGCTTGTCTCTCAAGGGCAAACACTTGACAGACTTTGTCTTTCTTTGGAACAACATACAAGGCTCTTCCTAAAGGGTGCTTATGTACTTTTTAAGTACAGAAATGATTTTGTTGTAGTGGGAAGACATTGCAATTAGGCTAGAGGGCACAGGTTAAATCCATGTGCCTCAGCACACTGTCTGTATGATGTCATGAGGTCACTGGGTGACTCAATTTCCTAATCTCTTCAGTTCAGCCACTCATTTGTGTCTGACGCTTTGCGACCCTATAGGCTGCAGCACACTAGGCTTCCCCGTCCATCACCACTCCTGGAGCTTACACAAACTCATGTCCGTTGAGTCTGTGATGCCATCCAACCATCTCATCCTCTATTGTCCCCTTCTCCTCCCACCTTCAATCTTTCCCAGCATCAGAGTCTTCTCAAATGAGTCAGTTCTTCACAGCAAGTGGACAAAGTATTAGAGTTTCAGCTTCAGCATCAGTCCTTCCAATGAATATTCAGGACTGATTTCCTTTAGGATGGACTGGTTGGATCTTCTTGCTAACCCTAATCTCTTAAATGGGGATAATAATACTAATTTGATATTGTTGTAAAAAGTCAAAGTAGATAATGTATATGAAAATTAACAAGTCAACTATAGCATAATAGGAATTCAATAAGTAGCTATTGAAATTCCCAGCCACCTTTGAAATAAAAATGTTAGCAGGGAGTTTGGGGGAGAATGTATACATATACACGTAGGGCTGAGTCCCTTTGCTGTACACTGGAAACTATTGCAACATTGTTTGTTAATCAGCTATACCCCAATACAAAATTTTTTTAAAAATTAAATACAAAGATTTTTAAAGGGGAAATAAGAAAAGGAGCCCCACAGCTGGCATGACTGAGCAGGCCAGTCAGAGTCCCAGCTATGGGAGCTCAAAGGGCACAGAGAGTATACTATAGATACATTCTATATGTCTATAAAATTTCCAGGTAGTTTGGTATGTCATGGTAATTTCCAGGGCAAGAATAGACATACAGGGTAGAGAATGGACATGTGGGCTCAGGGAGGGGAAGGGGAAGATAAGATGAATTGGGAGATTACAGTTAACATATTTACACTACCATACTATTGTTCAGTCACCAAATCATATCTGACTCTTTGTGACCCCATGGACCGCATCACTGTCCTTCACCATCTCCCAGAGTTTGCCCAAGTTCATGTCCATTGAATTGGTGGTGCCATCCAACCATATCCTCTGCCATCCCCTTTTCCTCCTGCCCTCAATCTTTCCCAGCATCAAGGTCTTTTCCAGTGATTCAACTCTTCAAATCAGGTGGCCAAATATTGGAGCTTCAGCTTCAGCATCAGTCCTTCCAATGAGTATTCAGGATTGATTTCCTTTAAGATCCACTGGTTTGATCTCCTAGTTGTCCAAGGGACTCTCAAGTGTCTTCTTCGTCACCACAGTTCAAAAGCATCAATTCTTCAGCATAGATCCAGTTCTCATCTCTGTACTTGACTACTGGAAAGACTATAGCCTCGACTATATATATAGACCTTTGTTGACAAAGTGATGTTTTTGCTTTTTAATGCACTGTCTAGGTTTGTAATAGCTTTTGTGCCAAGAAGCAATTGTCTTCTAATTTCATGGCTGCAGTCACCATCCACAGTAATTTTAGAGCCCAAGTAGAGGAAATGTGTCATTGATTCTACTTTTCCCCCTTCTATTTGCCATGGAGTTATGGGACTGGATGCCATGATCTTAGTTTTTTAATATTGAGTTTTAAGCCCGCTTTTTCACTCTCTTCTCTCAACCTCATCAAGAGGCTCTTTAGTTCCTCTTTGCTTTTTATAATTAGAGTGGTATCATCTGCATATGTGTAAAGTAAATAGCTAGCAGCAAGCTGCTGCATAACACAGGGAACTCACCTCAGTGCTGTGTAATGACCTGGAGGAGTGGGATGGGGGACCAAGGGAGGTCCAAGAGGGAGGAGACATATGTATACATATGGCTGATTTCCTGGTGGTTCAGACAGTAAAGAATCTGCCCACAATGTGGGAGACCAGGGTTCAACCTCTACCTAGGTCAAGAAGACTCCCTGGAGAAGGGAATGGCTACCCACTCCAAGATTCTTGCCTGGAGAATTCCATGGAGCCAGGAGCCTGGCAGACTACAGTCCAAGCAGTGACAGAGTCAGACACTTCTGAGCAACTAACACTTTCGTTTTCACCATTTCCTCCAGACAATGTGAGGAGTAGGGGAGGGGTATGTGGACATCTACATGACTGATTCACTTCACTGTACAGCAGAAACTAGTACAACACTGTAAAGCAATTATATTTTATTAAAAACTATAAAAAAATTCAAAGGAAGACATGCATGTGTTCTAATGATAAAACATGAACATTAAGAAAAAGACTCAAATTTTCTCAAGAGCAAACTTATGGCATAGAATTAGCCAAAGTAGTCTCTTTTTTAGTTTTACTATCTGAATCTGAAGAATTTACCAAAATCAGGACTGCAGAGCAGAGGTCACTGATTTCTTAATGTGTCATTAAAGTGTAGCAAAAACTGATATGTTGCCATTTTTCCATCAGCCAGTTTTTGAGTAACTGCTGCAATTATTTTATAGCATCACTTGGGTGACAGCTGATTAAATAAGGATTTTTTTTCCTTTTTATATTCTTCTCTCAGTCACTCAAATGTAACCAATAATATATTATTCATAAAGTAGCTAAACCTAGAAAATTATGCAAAGAACTCAAGACCTCAAGTCCCTCAGAAGCTCTTATTTGAATCTGAATGGACTGGTCTCAAGAGACTCTGCACACCTTTCTGTTCAGTGGGTTACATAATACTGTCCATTTGCTGTGGATGTAAAGGAAGAAAGGCTGGATGATGCCCACAAAGAGCCCAACAAGTCTAAATACCATATTGATATTTGCCAGAAATTATAACTTAACTTTGGGTAAGACAGTTATTTTCTTCTTGTCTTCCTTATTAAGACTTCCAGATAAACAAAAACAACCTCAGGGATCAGATGACAAGAAGCTCCAGGGTCACTTGATTGACAAAAAAGCTCCAGGGTCACTTGGTTGAAAATGTGAAGACATTGACTGTGGTCACTGTAGTCTACCCCAGAGGATAATATCCTTTCACTTATGCCCCCCTCCACTGATCAGGCTATAGCTATCTGGAGTCTTTATTTCAGTTCCTAGTATTTCTTTTTTGGGAGCAGGGTGTATAGAGTTGTTTTACAATATTGTGTTAGTTTCTGCTGTACAACAAAGTGAATCAATCACACATATACCTATATCTGCTCCCTCTTGGACCTCCCACTCCCTGCCCCATCCTACCTATCTAAGTCATCACAGAGCTGAGTCCCTGTGCTATACAGCAGGTTCCCACTATCTACCTATTTTACATACTGTAGTGTATATTTATGTCAGTCTCAATCTCCCAATTCATCCCACCCCTCTGCCCCGCTTTGTCTACATGTCTGTTCTTTATGTCTGCATTTCTATTCCTGCCCTGCAAATATTCATCTATACCATTTTTCTAGATTTCACATATATGCATTTAGTATGCATTATTTGTTTTTCTTATGCCCAAGCTTCTTACATGAAGGGCAAAACAAGACAGCATTGGCATATATTTAATATTTTTGGAAACTGGTTTTTTTTTTCTGTAAATATTTTTTAAACCTGAAGGCATAGGGATCCTCTCACGTAGATGTGAAAAACCAAAATCAGGTCTTGGTATATGAATACAAAGTTTACCCAATGCTACTTCATTAGTAAGAAATGCAAATGCCCCTACAGAGCTTATGAATATAAAATGGAATTTTAAAAGTATTAGCAAGGATTAAGGTTTTTGTAGTCATCATTTGGTTAACCTGTTCCTGATAGGACAGGAAAGGAAGAGTTGGTAGTGCCATAAAATCTCTTCATAGAATGTCTGCGTACTTTCTCCTCTCTCACCCTTCTCACCAACCTAACGAAAATTAGCCTTTTCTCCTTCCACACCCATGAAATGTCACTGAATTGCTCTTTTCCACAGAATATGTCAGTGTCCGACTTACTCCACATGCTGCAGCCCCTTAGTGTTGCCCTCTTCCCTGTTTCACACACACACACACTCACATGCATTTTGCCATGAATACATACTCATTCAGCTGTCTGTGAAGCATCTTTTTACATGTCAATAGTTATCTCTAACTCGTATGCCCAAACCTCCTCCACTCGTCACCTTCCCAGGGATCGGCCACCCTACTTGTTACTCTGTGAATGACTTGGCCCTGGGCTCCCCAGCTGCTGAGGTGGAACACCTATGGGGCTTCATTTCTCCTCTTTTCCTCAATTTCTCCCTCATTGTTGACCAACAATGTCCATCAAGCTCCCTTTCTTACACCACTATTCGCTGCCTTATCCTCATCCTCCTGGCCTCAGTTCTGTTCTGAGGCCCAGAGTCTGCCTGGGCACGGGTGAGAGTTACCTGACCTGCTTTGGCTGCTCCTCCCTCAGCCCTGTCCCCTCTCACACTTCTCCACATGCTCAGAAACATACACATACATGTGGACAAGATGTGCTTCATTGCTTCAAACCTTGTAAAGAAATCTCTATCTCTTACAGGAAGGGTCCAAATTTCAAAATATTTAACATATTAGAGTAGAAAAAAATTGCTATTTAAAGCCACCCTTGTCTTTTATAGGAGGAGTTCTTCCTAAAAGAAAAAGGCCCATAGGATAGAGGCCCTGCATGGGTGTGGGGCTGCTATCCTTAGACCCTACTGCTGGCTCTGGGATTCCACTAAGCATCTCACATTGCAGGACCTGAGATGGGCTCCACCTCTTGGCCTTTCCCTGGCTAGGTGACCACACAAATAAGAGTTTTACATCTGATCTCATTCCACCCTCACAACAGTCTTACAATGGTGTTATAACATTGCCTGCTTGTAAGCAGAGGAAACTAAGGAAAGAGGAGACCTCTCAGGGGATGGTGTTGGCAAGCGGAGAAGCTAGTGTGTGCTGACTCACTTCAGTTATCTCAGACTCTTTGCAATCCCATGAACCATAATCCACCAGGCTCCTCTGTCTGTGGGATTTTTCAGGCAAGAGTATTGAAATGGGTTGCCATGCCCTTTTCCCAGGGGTCTTCTCGACCCAGGAATAGAACCCACATCTCATGTAACTCCTGCATTACTGGTGGGTTCTTTAGCTGATGAGCCATGTGAAAAGGCCAGGAGAAGCTAGGGTGGAAACCAAAGCTTCTGCTGTAACTAGAGTCCTTTCCTATCCTCCAGGTCTTGTGTGCTTCTTACAGAGAGTGGCTGTCTTATGAGTGGAAGTTGTGTTTCCTATGTTTATTTAACATCTCCAGACACAGCCAGAATAACCCAGTCCTGAGTCCTTGAGCTGTCCTCCTGGGCTCAGGCTGACTCTCCCATTCTGTTCACACAGGCTTTCTCCACACAAGATACACTTCAACTGATTAGGTTTCAGTTTTCTAATTTGCAATCATTTTCCAGCCCTGCGTTCTCTGAGATTACACATAGGTCACCTTGACAGGAATTCTAGGAGCCCACAAACTCTTTGGTGACACTTTTAGCAAGCAATCTTTTGGTTTATCTCTAGCTGACAGACCCAGCCCCAACCATGACAGCATGAGTTTTACCAGTGAAATTTCAGAGAGCAGCCCAGTTCTAGGGAGAGAGGTCTTCAGTGCTCTTTCCTTATTTTACCTAGAGTATGATGGATGAGTGATATATTTGATTACTCTGATACACTAGTTCATTTTCTTATTTTATTGCATATAGGTATGCACAGCTTTTGTAGAAGTTAATTAAAGTAGTTAACTAAATGATAACCTACTGTACAGCACAGGAAACTCTACTCAGTGCTCTGTGGTGACCAAAATGGGAAGGAAATCCAAAAAAGAGGGGATATATATATGTGTGTGTTCATTCATTTTGCTGTAGAAACTAACACAACATTGTAAAAAAGAAAAAAACTATACTACAATGAAAATTAAAAATGAACAAAAAGAAGTTAGTCTAAATTCTATAAATTGATATTGCCTCTTAGTTTAATATGCTGTAAAAGTAATAAAATAATAATAAAACCAATGACTAACACATTTTTGAGAACTAAATATCTGGTAGATCTGCTAGATGAGCAAATTCATGCCAACTCAACTAGCACTCTCCAGAGATGGGCATTCCTTTCTTCTGTTTCTTTCCATTTTCTTAAATCAAATAAGAACCTGAAACTCAGAAAGGCTAAATGATAGTAAGTGACAAATTCAGGATTTAATATTCCCATTACAAAATAAAATATGATATAGAGATACATTACAGTTTAGATACAGACAATGAGGGTACAGCCAGAATAAGTAGCCACATTTGTGTGTGTTCTGTGTATTTATTACATATATTACTTTGTAATATTTTCCTAAAAATCTGACAGATTTACAAAAGAGAGAAAATTAATTCTTCCTTTTCTCCTCCTCCTCCTTACTCTCTTCTCTTTCTCCTCCTTCTTCTTAATGATGAAAGCTACTCTTTGAAAACAAGGCCAAGACACTGGGGTTTATTAGTAAATAGCATGAATGTCACTTGGAGCACCAACAGACACAGTAGAAATGACAAACACAGAGGAGAAAAAAAAATGAAAGGAGGGTCCAACATCATCAAGGTCTTGTGAGAGCTGTCCACACCTGGCAAAAGGTTTTAGAAATTTCTGAGTGAAAAGAGGTTGTAACTAATTTCTCCCTGTGTGGCTCTGTTTTGCTTTGTTTTGTTTTAATTTGTATTGGAGTATAGCCAATTAAAAATGTTGTGATAGTTCCATGTTGACAGCAAAGGGACTGAGCCATATATATACATGTATCCATTCTCCCCCAAACTCCTCTCTTATCCAGGCTGCCATATAACATTGAGCAAAGTTCCCTGTGCTATACAATAGGTCCTTGTTGCTTATCCATTTTAAATATAGCAGTGTGTACCTGTCCATTCCCAACTCCTTAACTATTCCTTTTCCCCGTCCTTCTCCCTGGCAATCATAAGTTGGATCAATTGAAGGATCTGTGTGGTTCTGTTTTGACGCTAATGAATTCTGCAGATCTAGTGAGTTCTGTGGTAAAGCCACCTGCTCACCCCAGGGTCAGGGAGGCCAGCTCTGAACTAACACCTTTGTGGTCTGTATAAAGTCCAAAGTCCTTTCTGCAATTTGGCCACATCTATCAAAGTAGAAAAGTAGATGATTTAACAGTCCTACACTAGAAACCTATGAAATAGAAATACTAATAATTAAAAATTTTTAAAAAAGTATGTCGACTTAGAAATGTTCATTGCAACACTTTTTCTAATACTAAAATATCATTTACAAATAAAATGTTTATAATTTTGTGACAAGCTATAAGCTATAGCTTTATATACAACTATACTTTACAACCATTAAAATGGACAGGATGCTTCATGCTTATGCTTATTTAAAGATGCTAAGTCAAAGCTCTCTGAGACATATTTCATGTAGAAAGCAAGTTGCAGAATGATATGTTTTATATTAAAACAGTGAAAAATGAACAAACTTTAATATTCATAAATATGATAAATACATAGGAAGATAATTATATGTAGATGTACCCTACATATGGGCTTCCCTGGTGGCTCAGACCATAAAGAATCTGCCTGCAAGGCAGGAAACCAGGGTTGATCCTTGGGTCAGGAAGATCCCTTGGGGAAGGGAATGGCTACCCACTCCAGTATTCTTATACAGTTAATGGGGTAGCAAAAAGTCGGATGTGACTGAGCAACTAACACTTTTACTTTCACACTTTCACTGAACATGCTCCACTATTACTATCTCAAGTTCAGTTCAGTCGCTCAGTCGCATCTGACTCTTTGCAACCCCATGAATCGCAGCATGCGCCAGGCCTCCCTGTCCATCACCAACTCCCAGAGTTCACCCAGGCCCACACCCATGGAGTCAGTGACACCATCCAGCCATCTCATCCTCGGTCGTCCCCTTTTCCTCCTGCCCCCAATCCCTCCCAGCATCAGAGTTTTTTCCAATGAGTCAATTCTTCTCATGAGGTGGCCAAAGTACTGGAGCTTCAGCTTCAGCATCATTCCTTCCAAAGAAATCCCAGGGCCGATCTCCTTCAGAATGGACTGGTTGGATCTCTCTGCAGTCCAAGGGACTCTCAAGAGTCTTCTCCAACACCACAGTTCAAAAGCATCAATTCTTCGGTGCTCAGCCTTCTTTACAGTCCAACTCTGACATCCATACATGACTACTGGAAAAACCATAGCCTTGACTAGACGGACCTTAGTTGGCAAAGTAATGTCTCTGCTTTTGAATATGCTATCTAGGTTGGTCATAATTTTTCTATCTCAAGGTAATATGTAAAATGTTCAAATTTCACATATTAGGTATAAATAAAATAATTCCTAGTGATGATAAAGGAAGAGCTTCTTTTTTATTTACTATTTCTCAATATTTGAATTTTTATAATAAGGATATAATAAACATTTATATTGTGATTTTTAAAAACTGCTAAATTTTAAAAATCAGAAAAAAATATTTTCCTCACACATTGCTAAGTGAGTCAAAACTGGCAGCTATAAGCAAACTTAAAGACTGTCCAAAAAGTAAGCAGCTCATCTAATTTTATTCTGAGTAAGAGCTACTTTCAGGTGAGTAATGCCATATACTTAGTGATAAGTCAGCATATTAAAATAGAAGCCAAAGACTCACTGCACTAAGTAGAATTATAATATTTTGGTATACAATAATGGCCCACATCAAAATGTCATATAAAATTTACTAAAGAAATGCACATTTTTAACCTTGACATTGACTTTGAGTTCTATCTATTTTGGATACTCACAGTTCTGCATTTACCCAAGAAATATGACTCTACATAAAATCTAGAGATGATGAAGTTGTACAGGTCGACAGGTAACTGAGGCAATAGAAGTCTCAGTCTACATCTTTGATCTTTATAATTGTAAAAAAAAAAAAAAGAAGAAGAAGCATATCTCATAGCTATGTTTTGTTTCCTAGAACCAATAGGTCTTAAATTGCCTATTAGATATTTTGAAATTGGATGTTATTAATAGGATGGTAGCATCATTGATGGAGAAGGCGATGGCACCCCACTGCAGTATTCTTGCCTGGAGAATCCCATGGACGGAGGAGCCTGGTAGGCTGCAGTCCATGGGGTCACGAAGAGTCAGACATGACTGAGCGACTTCACTTTCACTTTTCACTTCCATACGTTGGAAGTGAAATAGAACCCACTGCAGTGTTCTTGTCTGGAGAACCCCAGGGACGGTGGAGCCTGGTGGGCTGCCATCTATGGGGTAGCATAGAATTGGACACGACTGAAGCGACTTAGCAGCAGCAGCAGCAGCAGCATTGAATAAAAAACACAAAAACAAAAATATCCCTTAATGCTACCCTTGGCAAAGTATTAACTATTGTACTCCATCTAGATTTCTATAAAGCGGTGATTGATATGTTAGTTTTAAAATATCAATCCCTGATTATAAGTTGTGCTTTCCCATTTTTGTATTTTTCCTTTTATTCTTCAGTGTGTGATGCCTTCTTTCATCTCCTATCAGATACACAGCAAGACACTTTATTTAAAAACAATCTGAAACCCAGTCTTAAGATTGTTAGTGTAAACAAGTCAGTATCAAGTTGCTCCAGGATATATGCTTTCAGTGACAATTTACAGAATAAAAGAGCAGAACATAACCAGCAACGAGAAGGCATATTTGTCCAGGATGAGAGTATGGGGAGAAAGGCAAAAAAAAAAACAAACTCATAGATTCATTCATTCACTCAGAAGTTAATGTATGAACTTACTATGTGCCAAGCACACTTTTTCCATTGCAAGGCTCTGGCTTTGATTGTATTGCTAGATGCACATGAAAATTGAGGACAGAGAGAGTAAAAACCCAGAGAACCCTTCATAATCACTGGAATAGCTCATAAACAGATCTATGAATAAAATATTTCCTCCAGTAGAGATTGTACAATATTTTTTTAAATAAGAAATAGAGTCTTTATTTTCCAGATTTCAGAATTCCTGCCTCGTCTTATGACATTACCTAGTTTGAAGCACCATCACTGCACTGAGGGTGAGAATCCCAGAGGTAGTGGTTTTGGGGAAATCAAAAGGGGTCTGAAAGATCAAAGAATCGCCTATATGAAGAAACAGCAAAACCGTAAACCCTTGGATGTAACCAGCATCATTTTCCCCAAGGCAGTTGTCTCACTAAGTCTCCGAGGAAAGGAGTGAAGGGCCCTTGTGAAGGTCAAGGTTCTGGGACTGGATTAGACCTGTCTTTACAAAGAAAACAGCTCAAAGCAAATGTATAAAAATATAGCTTTGGGAGCGGCATGACCACTTCTGACTACACTTTGATAGCTGAGAGAAAATCAATCTGCTGCAAAAAAGTTTAAACTTTGAGTAAATATTTCTGGTGAGATATAAAAGGTGAGCAACAGTCAACACTGCAGTAAATATCGTTAATCCTTAAATGATCATAGGCCAATTTTCAAAAAGACAGAGAGGTAAAAATGCCTACACCAGAAGTCTTTCACCCATTATTCATTCATGGCTTCAGCACCATTTATTAGATAATTTATTGGTGGCAGAGAAGTACAATCAAGGGCTAACAGTGATTTGAAGCTCCAGGATACCACACAATGAGTAAAAACGAATAACCTAAATATCCTGCTTTTTTTTTAAAAAAAAAGAAGAAGAAGAAGAAGAAGAATAGATTTCCTTTTTTTGATGATCAGATGACCAGAATATAAACTTTATACCATTTTCTCTTTCTATTCTGTGCCATGTCATTTATACAAGGGAGAAGTAAATACAAGAGGCAAAGAATAGAGTGACTGAAAATCACATAAAATATCAACGCTTGCTTATGAATAAATTCCAGTATGTCCTGCTGTTAGAAAAGAGAGCTTCATCTTAGTTCTACCTGGTTGTTTGGATGAGAAAACTTTTCCTCCGTGTCCGGGGCCATCAAGAGGAGGCACAATTTGGACCATCTTTCTGCTCCTCCATCTCACCACCCAACATTGTTTTTATTGTTCTACAACCATCCTTTGTGTCTCAATTTATTCCCTTCCACCCAGATGACTGTTTTTCCACCTCCAAACGCTGTCTTGTGAGATCTCTAGGTATGAGCTGTTTGGCAACCTCCCTTCCTGCTCTCAGCAGCCCATTCGTCTGAAGTTGTTAAGTCAGAAAACACCCGACTGAGAGGAGGTCTAGAGGTTGAGTCATTCTGTTGAAGAGAAGTTCCTGTGCAAACAATCATTCACTGTGAGACTGTTATTCATTACAAGTTTTCTCATTTCTTTCTTTTTTCCTTTTTAGTTCTTCGACAGGGATGGAAACCCCTGCAGAAGTCAGCTCTATAGTACACCTGTTCAGATGTCTCTTTGAGGCTTCCCTTTATTCAAAGGATCATGTTTAGGGTGTTTCCTCCCTCCACTCTCATCCATTTTCAGAGCTGCTTTACTTTCATCTGTACCAGAGCATACTCATTCTTTCTTGTTTACTTGGCACCCATCAAACCTCATCAAAGGAAATCAACCCTGAATATTTATGATAAGGACAGATGCTGAAGCTAGAATACTTTGGCCACATGATGCAAAGAGCCAACTCATTGAAATAGACTCTGATGCTGGTAAAGATTGAAGGCAGGAGAGGGGAATGACAGAGGATGAGATGGCTGGATGGCACCACTGACTCAATGGAAATGAGTTTGAGCAAACTGCAGGAGATGGTGAGGGGCAGGGAATACTGGCGTGCTGCAGTCCATGTGGTTGCAGAGTCTGACACGACTAATGACCAGACAACAACAACATTGAAATATATGATAGCAAGTAACTCAGTTACAGAGGTTGCTCAAAACAGAATAAAATATTATCAATTACTAGAGTCTTGGAAGACAACTGAGGCTCTACTTGGCTTAGCAGAGAGCAAAATACACCATGCAGTGATTGTGATTCAAGATGCCCTGGGAGAGGCCTCTTTGGTATCCTCACTGACTGCTATGCAAAATGCAAACTTAGCAACTCCTTGGATGCAGTCCGCAAGGGTACTGACTTGGACTCAGCTGAAATTTCCTACTCTATCCCCTTAGACATGTGACTTTATCCAAGATGCTTAGCATTTCAGAGCCTTGATTTCCTTTTCTGGGGCAAAGAGATAATAAAATCAACCTCAAGTGTTGTTGAGATAATTACATGAGATATAGTGTATACAATGCTAAGAAGACTTCAGTATATGAGACTTCCCCCCATTTCTTTTATTTTTAATTTAATTTTGTTTTATGAAACTTTTAAAAATCAAGTTTGATCCATGAAGCAAGGCACCCAAAACCAGTGCTCTGAGTCAACCTAGAGGTATAGGGTGGGGAGGGGGTGGAAGGGGGTTCAGGATGGGGGGACAAATTTATTTTGATGTATAACAAAAAACATCATAGTACTATAAAATAATTATCCTCCAATGAAATAAGTATAAAAAGTATTGAAATATAGTTGATTTACATGTTGTGTTACTTTTAGTTGTTCAGTTCAGTTCAGTTCAGTTCAGTCACTCAGTCATGTCTGAATCTTTGTGACCCCATGAATCACAGCATGCTAGGCCTCCCTGTCCATTACCAACTCCTGGAGTTCACTCAAACTCATGTCTATCGAGTCGGTGATGCCATCCAGCCATCTCAGCCTTGGTCATCCTCTTTTCCTCCTGCCCCCAATCCCTCCCAGCATCAGGGTCTTTCCCAATGAGTCAACTCTTCGCATGAGGTGGCCAAAGTACTGGAGCTTCAGCTTCAGCATTATTCCTTCCAAAGAAATCCCAGGGCTGATCTCCTTCTGAATGGACTGGTTGGATCACTTTGCAGTCCAAGAGACTCTCAAGAGTCTTCTCCAACACCACAGCTCAAAAGCATCAATTCTTCGGCACTCGGCTTCTTCACAGTCCAGCTCTGACATCCATACATGACCACTGGAAAAACCATAGCCTTGACTAGACGGACCTTAGTCGGCAAAGTAATGTCTCTGCTTTTGAATATGCTATCTAGGTTGGTCATACCTTTCCTTCCAAGGAGTAAGTGTCTTTTAATTTCATGGCTGCAATCACCATCTACAGTGATTTTGGAGCCCCCAAAAATAAAGTCAGCCACTGTTTCCCCATCTATTTCCCATGAAGTGATGGGACCAGATGCCATGATCTTCATTTTCTGAATGTTGAGCTTTAAGCCAACTTTTTCACTCCTCTCTTTCACTTTCATCAAAAGGCTTTTTAGTTGTACAGCAAAGTAATTTGCTGATATATAGACAGATAGATAGATAGATAGGTATAGATATTCTTCTTTTAGATTTGTTTCCACTATAGGTTATCACAGAGTATCCTTTTCTTTTATAAGTTATTACAGAATATAGTTCAGTGTACTGTATGGTAGGTCCTTGCTGATTACCTATTTTATATATGGTAGTGTGTATATGTTAATTCCATACCCATAATTTATCCCTCTACCACCTTTCCCCTTTGATAACTATAAGTTTGTTTCTAGATCTGTGAGTCTGTTTCTCTTTATAAATAAGGTTATTTGTACCATTTTTTTTTCAGATTCCACATATAGACAATATCTTATGATATTTGTCTTTCTCTGACATGACATTTTTGAGAGATAATATTATCTATGAGTTGTAATATATCAATGTGCTATCTACTAAATGCTATACTAGCCCAAGTCAGACTAACTACTTAAGGGATGTTTATGAGGTAAATATGTTTGAGCTTTCTCAGAAGCACTCGGATACAAAAAGGAACATGCCTGTCAGAAACAAAAATTTGAAATGCAAGGAAAGCCGGCTCGACCACATATTATCTAAGAATCAGGTTGGAGGAATGTTAAAGAACATGATTATTCCCCAATGGTGTTAGTTTTTGTACTTTAATAATGAACACATTTCAAAAAGGCTATGCCAGGTTTCATTCTGAGTATATATTCCATGTCCATAATCCATGTTACGGACAAAGCTGTTTCATTGTTATTTCACATACAAGGAGCTTCATGATCTGGATTTGACCTTCTTCCCTGTCTGCATATCATGTAAATCGCACACATGAAAACTGCAAAAACTACACTGAGATACTTGTATTTTGGAGAAGTAGCAATTTTTATATTACTTACATTTCTGTGTCTGAATAAATGACAGCACCTAAGTATATTATACTACCTTTAGTTACTTATTCTGGTTCTTCAAAACTTACCTATACTTTTCCTTGAAATCAACCTATCCCAGCCCAAGTGCACCCTAGGTCTGACAAACCTGTGTTTATATGTAATTAGTGCTTATCACACTAATGCATTTATTGCTAAATAATTAGCCTCTACTATTCCACTGCCCTGAAAGTTCCTCAAGGGTAAGAGTTACATGCCCCTAGCTTTCTCTGTACAGCAGACTGTCAAACTGCCCAGAGTAGGCATTCTTTCGATAAATGATTTAAGAGTACATGTCAGATGGAATAGTATGCATAGTTGCCTGTATAACAAATTATTACCCAGAATAACTGATGACAGATATAGCTTGTCCTAAGAAAATGAAATCTAGAAGAGTTAAATCAGAATATTTGGGGACTTGCCTGGTAATCCAGCGGTTAAGACTCTGTTTCCAAAGCTGGGGACACAGGTTTGATAACTGGTCAGGGAACTAAGATCATACATGCCATAGGGCCAAAAAATTAGTATTTATTCTCTTATGAGAATGACAGAAGGATATTTGTAATTTCACCTGGGTTGGAAAAGTGAATCAGAAAGCTAATTTGGGCAAGAATTTCATTTAGTATATAGTGATTTACTGTATTGCAACCCCTAGATAATATTGTCACTTAACAATGTTACCTATCACATCCTGAAAGGTTCTTAGTATTTTATATACTATATCTATATATGAGATGCTCAGCATAACTCTAGGACATCCATGGGTGAAGTGGGCATCTTTACAGAGGGACAGTCAGATCACTTCTCTTGATCCTTCATAGGTTAATTGTTGAACAAAACTTACATCTAAAATTAAATGTTTATGCTGTAATCAAGATTACTTGCTACATAAAATGGCACATGATGAAGCTTTCCCCCTAGCTTTAAAAGGACAGTAAAAGGTTATAAAATATGCCATAACCTAAGTTGGTGGAGGTATGATGGCTCCAGAGTTGAGAAAAAGTGTTCCTGAGCACAGTCTTGATAATGAAGTTAAGTCAAGAAGAGGGCTTCAAAGGTTAGCAAACAAGTGAGAGTAAAAGGAGGGAGACTCTGGAATGAGAGTAGATGAGATGATTGATGGAAAGTCCTGGAGAAGGGAGGGTAGAGGCACTTCAATACTTGATAGTCTAATTTTCCACTTTTAAGTGATGTGATGTGATTCTCTCCCTCAGTGTTTAGTAAATTAAGTCCAGCTCTGGTCATTTGTTCCCTAGCAAGGGAAGGCACTAAGGCAGCATTCAGTATGGGAAGGGCTTCACCAAAGGAAAAAGTGAGCGAAGATTAAACATTCAACAACAACAACAACAAAAAAAAAAATGAAAATTGAAGGTGCTCAGGAGAACACTTTCCCTTCTCAATGACTCTTTACATTCTAACCCCCCTTACCATCTTCTCTGATGATACAGAATAAAATGAAGGTGTTTGCATGTCTGTTTCTAATAATACCAGACCACCTAACCTGCCTCTTGAGTAATCTGTATGCAGGTCAGGAAGCAACAGTTAGAACTGGACATGGAACAACAGACTGGTTCCAAATAGGAAAAGGAGTCCGTCAAGGCTGTATATTGTCACCCTGCTTATTTAACTTATATGCAGAGTACATCATGAGAAATGCTGGACTGGAAGAAACACAAGCTGGAATCAAGATTGCCAGGAGAAATATCAATAACTTCAGATATGCAGATGACATCACTCTTATGGCAGAAAGTGAAGAGGAGCTAAAAAGCCTCTTGATGAAAGTGCAAGAGGAGAGTGAAAAAGTTGGCTTAAAGTTCAACATTCAGAAAATGAAGATCATGGCAACTGGTCCCATCACTTCATGGGAAATAGATGGGGAAACAGTAGAAACAGTGTCAGACTTTATTTTTTTGGGCTCCAAAATCACTGCAGATGGTGACTGCAGCCATGAAATTAAAAGACGCTTACTCCTTGGAAGAAAAGTTATGACCAACCTAGATAGTATATTCAAAAGCAGAGACATTACTTTGCCGACTAAGGTCCGTCTAGTCAAGGCTATGGTTTTCCCAGTGGTCATGTATGTATGTCAGAGTTGGACTGTGAAGAAGGCTGAGCACCGAAGAATTGATGCTTTTGAAGTGTGGTGTTGGAGAAGACTCTTGAGAGTCCCTTGGACTGCAAGGAGATCCAATTAGTCCATTCTGAAGGAGATCAGTCCTGGGATTTCTCTGGAAGGAATAATGCTGAAGTTGAAACTCCAGTACTTTGGCCACCTCATGCGAAGAGTTGACTCATTGGAAAAGACCCTGATGCTGGGAGGGATTGAGGGCAGGAGGAGAAGGGGACGACCGAGGATGAGATGGTTGGATGGCATCACGGACTCAATGGACATGAGTCTGAGTGAACCCGGGAGTTGGTGATGGACAGGGAGGCCTGGCGTGCTGCGATTCATGGGGTTGCAAAGAGTCAAACACGACTGAGCGACTGAACTGAACTGAATGTCAGCACACAGCGAAAGGAAGTTAAAGAATCAAAATATAATGAGTGAATCAAACTGCTGGTTGCAGAGGATTTTGATTACGTTTTCCTGGCCACACAATCATGTCTCTTTTTCACATGTTTCTCAAGTTTGTAGTTGTCATATCAGGATCACTTCTCCTCAAAGGTCTATTACATTCATCTATTCAGCTAGCCACCATCAACTTCTACTGTACAAAGGGTAAGACTTTGGGGAAGTAATGTTAAAAGAGACTCAATATTCAAAAAGAAGGAGAGTTATTTTTTATTTGCAGATCTATAAAATGAGACAGAAGGCTCTGCAGGAAAGAGTGAAGTCCTCAAAGAATGGAGACATACAGTTAACTTTATCTGATTTGCCATGTTAGGAGAAGGGACCCAGGTCACATGACTCAGGCCCCAAGCAGCCTAAAACGTTCCAAAGCCATGGACCATTTAGTGGAGCCTGATGGAGCCATATGTTTGATCTTTTCCTACTGAATTAAGGTTTAAAGCAGACCTAAAATTTTATCTGAAACCGTCCTTGGTGTTATCAACTAAAACAGTGAAAGAAAAACACTTAAAAGTCATTTTCACTAGGTTGGGAGCAGTTTGACACAGGAATTCTTAACTATACTTGAGCAGTACTTGATGAAGCAAGCACAATTTACAAAACCAAAACCAAAGAAGGTCTTAAATTTTTCAAAACCAAACTGTCTTTGGAAATGTTCTGTGCATATTTTCACCATCACTACAGTGAAAAAAACAAGCAATTGACCAGGAGATCAAAGGAAAAGTAGATGTCATGGTCATGAGAACTAAAAACTAAATTTATCTACAAAAGTAATGTGGTGTTGGGGAGTTCAAATTCTGGATCTCCCTTTTAGTAGATGAGTGAGAAAATAATTTAATTTCTATATAATCTACATTCCCAACTGTAAGATGCCAAAATGAGAAGATCATAAAAAAATTAATAGGTTTTCTTTCTTTGTCAAATTTATGATTACTGAAGAGGAAAGGGGGGAAAGGATAAATTCGGAGTTTGTGATTAACAAATACACACCACTATATATAAAATAGATAAACAATAAAGACCTACTGTATAGTACAGGGAACTCTACTCTGTATTCTATAATATCTTTGTCAAATTTATGGTTACTGAAGGGGAAAGGGGGGAAGGGATATATTAAGAATTTGGGATTAACGGATACACACTATTATATATAAAATGGGTAACCAATAAATAACTGGTGTATAGCTCAGGGAACTCTACTCAGTATCCTGTAATAACCTGAAAAATAATAGCTATATGTATATGTATATGTATATCTGGGGCTTTTCCCTGTTGGCTCAGCTGGTAAAGAATCCACCGGCAATGAGGGAGACCTGGGTTTGATCGATCCCTGGGTTGGGAAGATCCCCTGGAGAAGGGAACAGCTACCGCCTCTAGTATTCTGGCCTGGAGAATTCCATGGACTACATAGTCCATGGGGGTCACAAAGAGTCAGACACAATTGAGTAACATTCAAAAAAAAATATATATATATGCATAACTACATCACTTTGCTATACACTTGAAACTAACATAACATTGTAGATCAAGTGCACTCCAATATAAATTTTTTAATCAAAAAAAGGATCTACTGTATATCACAGGAAACTATAATCAATAACGTAATAATCTATAAGGAAATAAAATCTGAAAAAGATGTATGTGTGTGTATGTATGCCTGTGTGTACTGTATACCTGAAACTACCACTGCATTTTAAACCAACTGTACTTTGATAAAAAATACAAAAGAATTAATGGGCTGTTATGAAGGTTAAATCAATGTTCAATAAGCATAAATTCTCTATTTTTACTGGCAATAATAGGGTTGGCTGGTGGCTGGGTCATTCATCAGTGAAACAACGCAACAATAAAGAAATAGTCTGTGTAATTACACATCCCTATTCCCATATTTTTTTCCAAAAGCCTATATTCTACACATTATAGAAATGCCAGCTAAATTGCAAAGCTAAATATTACATTTCATTCTTACGTTGAAAATGTAATGTTGAGAATATAAGATGATGGTGTTGCCACATGCTTTACGTTACAAACTTTAGTAATAGCCCTGAAAGTACTAGGACTGGCAATTTCCAGAGTTAAAAACGATCACCGTCATTAAGAAGCCCCAGTTCATATGGAATTTCTCATTCATGTTCCTTTATTTTATGGGATATTTTATGCATCTCTTAGTGAGCTTCCTCTACAAGTGCAGAGAGATCTGCGTTCCCATTACCATTCATCCTTGTCAGCATCACAGTTGCAAAAGTGTCGAATGTCCAGGCAGCTCTCATCCAGGCCACAGTCGCATTGCTGAACTCCAGGAGGGGCCCCTCCCCAGTAGGGTTGCCTTTCATTGGACCGCCCAATCCACCAGGTCAGTGGAGTTCCATCTGAAAGACAAGATGCTTCACAAGTCAGAATGGAGCAAGCCTGACATAGCACAGAGGGTGTCACAGAAACTGAGATAAAAATGTCTTGAAGAATATATATACATTGTATGTCTATGTATGCAAATACTTTTCATGAAAGTATTTATATGAATATTTGTGTATAGATATCTATGTGTATATATACACACACACACACACACACACATATATATACAGAGAGGCAAGGAAACAGAAAGAAAGATAGGAAAAAAGAGAAAAAAGGAAGGAAAAAAGGGAAAAAAGAACACAAGATAAGCAAGCAAGGAAGGAAGAGAGCAAAGGATATATATATATATGTGTATATATATACATATATATATATTTATATATAAATATATATATATTTCCCTCCCTCCCTCTCTTCCTTCCTCTCTTCCCTTCTGTTTTTTCCTCCCCTTTCTTTCTTCCTTTTTTCTTTTTCCTATCTCTTTTTCTCCTTCCTCTTTCTTGCTCTCACTCCCTCTCTCTCTCTCTACATATATATATATATATATAACACACACATATATATATATACACAGAGAGAGATATATCCATACACACACACACACACACACACACACACATATACATATATATATATATACTTTTGTGAAAATATCTCTAGAGAAGAATATTGAGTTCTCACAATGTTCAGACTCAGAGTCATAAGCTCAAATGCTAATCAAATCTGGCAGGCATATCACAATTGGGTACACTGGGCTAGATTTTAGACCAACAAAATTGAATATATACAAAAATCAATTTTCTTTTAAAGTTACAAAATGATAAACAATAGCATGAGGGCCAAAATTACCCTGAACTTAGTTCTCAGTGGGGAGGGGTACACATGAAAGTCGGTGAGGGAATGTTGGCTCAGAGGACAGGATGGCTCTGTTTTACCACCTACTGACTTCTGTCATGACAAAGACTAGCTCCAAGGTTATCATATCTTTTGATATTTTTTTTAAAGTCATAATATTTCAAGTACAAAGATTTCGGCAAAAATATTATGAAAGTAAATACTGCATGGGTCAATGAAATCCCTTTGTATGTCATATTTAACCCATACAAAGCTCGTATGTAACCTCTAATTTGTGGTTTATGTAATTAACAGAAAACTTTTTTTGAGTCTTGTCCCTCTCATTTTTTTTTCTTTGAAAAGTTTAGTTTAGTAATATATGTTGAAGTTACCCTCTATAATTAAAAATATTTAAGCAGATAAAAATATTATCCAGAAGATGATAATACATCCAAAACAACAGATATATATATATGCAGAAATGTAGGTGTTGTTATATACCTTAGGTTGAAAGAGGTTAAGCTTAGATTCTTTTTGGGAATAGCTGATCTGTTTCTGTTTGGCATACAATAGGCACTTAATGTGTATTTATCTTTTGAAAATGAAAGAAACAATTATTAAAAGCTATTTTCATGATTTATCATTTTAAACAGAATAATAACATTTATCTGAGAATGATATTATCTTAGAATTTTGGCTAGTCAAGATTTGATTTAATATAAAACTCCTGATGTACAATATATAATTTATAAATTATTCATGTATACAAACAGAAGCAAGTTTCTCTGAATTGATTTAACTGCAAATACCCTTATGGAAATAACTGAGGCAAATAAGAAAAGAATGACAATCTAGAGCTTCCAAGAACCTGCAAGTAATGAGAAAAAAGATAAAATGGGTACTATGAAAAGCAAAAGTATCTTAGGGATGCTGAGCTGGGGAAAGACAGACTGAAGGACTGTCCTCACCTGAAAAATGCTACTCGTCACTCTAAAATATTTCAATTCCCATAGGTATACTCATGTGGATATATGGCAGAAACCAATACAATATTGTAAAGTAATTATTGGTCAATTAAAACCAAATTAAAAAAAAAGAATTCCTGCATTTCTAACCTCATAGAACTGCTCTGAATAAAATTATGTACACAAGAAAAAAATAAAATAAAATATTTCAATTCTCTTTATTACCTTTTAAGTTAGAATTCCAGTTAGAGATGTCTGTTAACCACTGTCTTTTTAAAGAATAATTCTAAATCAATTTTACTTTGTTTCAAATACCTGTAAATAGTTGGGCACTGGTTCAAAGGAACTGCTTTGTTTCTGACCACAAGCTCAGATAAGCAGTATTCAAGTGGGTTTATTTAGAGCAAAAAGCATTTTCAGGCCTGGGGTAAGCTTAAGCAGATCATTCCAGTGTGTGAGTCCAGGTAACACAGGGGCAAAACATTGTGTGTTTAGACTTTCCTGGTGGTACAGTGGATAAGAATCATCCTGCCAATGCAGAGGACATGAGTTTGATCCCTAGTCCAGGAAGATTTCATATTCTGCAACAGCCATGAAATTAAAAGATACTTACTCCTTGGAAGAAAAGTTATGACCAACCTAGATAGCATATTCAAAAGTAGAGACATTACTTTGCCAACAAAGGTCTGTCCCGTCAAGGCTATGGTTTTTCCTGTGGTCATGGATGGATGTGAAAGTTGGACTGTGAAGAAGGCTGAGCACCAAATAATTGATGCTTTTGAACTGTGGTGTTGAGAAGACTCTTGAGAGTCCCTTGGACTGCAAGGAGATCCAACCAGTCCATTCTGAAGGAGATCAGTCCTGGGATTTCTTTGGAAGTAATAATGCTGAAGCTGAAACTCCAGTACTTTGGCCACCTCATGTGAAGAGTTGACTCATTAGAAAAGACTCCGATGCTGGGAGGGATTGGAGGCAGGAGGAGAAGGGGACAAACCGAGGATGAGATGGCTGGATGGCATCACAGACTCGATGGACGTGAGTCTGAGTGAACTCTGGGAGTTGGTGATGGACAGGGAGGCCTGGCGTGCTGCGATTCATGGGGTCGCAAAGAGTCGGACACGACTGAGCGACTGAACTGAACTGAACTGAACTGAACTAAGCCCATGGGCCACAACTACTGAGCCTGCATGCTGCAACTTCTGAAGCCTGTGTGCCTAGAGCCTGTGCTCCCCAATAAAAGAAACACCCATAATGAGAAATCCATGGACAAAAATGAAGAGTAGCTTCTGCTTGCCGGTACTCCTGTGTACAACAATGATGACCCGGAGGAGCCGAAAGTAAAAACAAACCAAAAGAAGTCTTGTGTGTTTGAATAAATTTTCCCAAGTTGGCTTTAAGTACAAGAAATGGGAAGAAGTCTCTCCACTTTTTATTGGCACTGTCCAAACCTCTCCTCCATTGTGTAGAATCTTGATCATAGTGAAGTTTGATGCCATCATGGATTATTTTTACTTGTAAGCTAAACCAAGGTTGCGATCATATTAATAGTGCTATTATCAGTGGTTTTAGTTCTGAAAAACCATCTTGTGCAGGCAAGCTGGTGCAAATGTTGCCTTCTAGTAGTTTCACTAGTTCTTATTCAGTACCTTATTCCCCTAGAGGTGCCATTAGCATCCCAAGATTTTGTTTTGCTTGGAATCTATCAGTGCCTGTACCAGTGAAACTTAGAGTCCCCTCCTCATATCTGGAAATCATTATAAAATTTGCAAATTGTTTTGAATGATTGAATACCAATGAGCAAAAATTTAAGGATGGAAGCATAGGGAATAAAGACAAAACACACACACACATACACACAAATTTGAAATCAGGAGCTTAAAATTATGGTTTAATTTTGGCTTTCCCTTGTAGCTCAGTCAGTAAATAATCTGCCTGCAATGCAGGAGACCTGGGTTTATTCCCTGGGTTGGGAAGATTTCCCTTGGAGAAGGAAATGGCAACCTACTACAGTATTCTTGCCTGGAGAATCCCATGGACGGAGGAGCCTGGCAGGCTACAGTCCATGGGGTCACAAGAGTCAGAAACAATTTAGCAACTAAACTACCACCAATTATCTTCTTAGATATCCCATGTTTGTGCTTATTCCCCTGTAGAGTACAAGTTGAAATACAACAAATGGAGAAACTGAGGATTAAAAAGGGTGACTGATTTGCCTTCATTCAAGGCCTTAATGATGTAATCAGGAAGAGAATTGGCACCCTTTCTCCACATTTTGGGTATTGAAAAGATTGGATTCACAGAATGCGGTATCATGGGGCTCTTGCAAGTGCTAAATATCCCTGCCTCACTGATTTCTTCATCTTGCTACTTGCTTTGGTCCCTGGAACAGGGGTGGGATGGGGTGAGAGGTGGGAGGGAGGTTCAAGATGGAGAAAACATATGTATACCTATGATGGATTCATGCTTATATATGACAGAAATCAACACAATATTGTAAAATGATTATCCTCCAATTAGAAATATATATATTTTTTAAAACAATGAGGTTATATCAGCTTTGAGTCTAGACCTTAAGAAGCATGCATTTTTACACTGCTCCTGGGAGCAGGGTGTCTCTGACATGGTGGGACAACATATTTGAGATGGTCACAGCCTCTCCAGAGGGACCTCAGAATGTGGCACATGGAACACCTGTCCTATGTGACACTCAGACCTGTGAGCATAAGTCCTGAGCATTGCATGCCACTGAGTTTGGCAACAGGCAGCACAGCATTATTATGATAATCACTAATAAAATACAAATCAAATATCAACGAGATTCAAAAATTCAGTTGGATATGTGGAAGTAAACACAATGATCAACAACAGTCCTCCTTTCAATTGCAATTCGGTTGGCAACGTGAATAAAGAGGCACACAAAAGGATGAGGAAAATATAGAGAAACATCAATTCTGTTATGATTCAACTAATTTTCTATCTTCTGAAGCATAAATGGAACCAGTCCGAGCAGACATTTTAGCAGCTGCTCAGGAAGTACCTTTCTTTACTCTCACGTTCCTTACTTGAACCTAATCTGGATTTATTCCTAGTCTCTCCCAACTCAGTTCCAATTATTGGTAGCATAACCCTGACTCTCAGGCCACTTTTGCCCCCTTCAGACATGATGCTTGGATCTTCCTGCAATTTAGAGAGCAGTTTCCCCGAATGGTCATCATTCTGCCTCAGCTCTTCTTGTTTCAATGCTCTCACTCATGCATTATTTTGAAGTTCTGCATAGAACTTTGGAGAAACTGTCCCTATGGCTGGTCACTGGCTGTCACCTGCCACAGCCTCCACCCATAGGTGATGTAAGAATTAAGCTTTATATATGTATATATGTGTCTGTGATGGAGGTGGTATCCTGCACTTCAGGCAGATTGTTTGCCAACTGAGTCACCAGGGAAGCAACTGTATATACACAGATATGTACATAGATATGATTTATAAAAAAATGATTAAATAAAGTGATATAAACTATTAGTGTGCATTACATTATATTATGTATAATCATTCCATTCAATTATTTCTTAAATTTATGCTGTAAATGTCATGGGGAGATATCCTAATTATATAAAGTTCAATAGACTTTCACTGTCCCAAGGGGGCTCATAACATTTAGGGAAGAAGGTTATATACACAATTAAAAGAAATGCAAGTCAAAATGATTTTAGGGTAAAAATATAGCAATTAATAAAATGGTAGGAAAGTCCAGAAGAATAAACCATGAATTCTGTCCAAGAGTCCTGAAAAATGTTTCACATAAATTGTTTAAGTTCATGGAAATGGAAATGATAACATTTGACTGGAGGCTTGGTGTTGTGGGACTTCAGCAAGTGGTATCACCAAAGAAAAAGATATGAATAACAGACACAAGGAAAGGAATCCAATTTTCCCTACAGCATCATTAGGAAGCAACTGTTTGAAATAATGAGATTTCTGTACACACTAAAGATACGCTATTTCACTGATGGTATTTAAAGCATTTTGAGCTTAAAAACAAGAGGAAGGAGCCACCAAAGTTGTAAGGACAAATAGTTACAGTGATCACACCCAAATGTTTCATTTTATGATTAAAACATCAAAATGTTGATTTAGGAAAAAAAAATTCTGAAAACCAAAGTCTTTCACATTATCTTTCTTTCTAAAAAGAATGTAATTTTTAAAGGAATCTCCACACTGTTTTCCATAGTGGCTGAACTAGTTTGCATTCCCACCAACAGTGTAAGAGGGTTCCCTTCTCTCCACACCCTCTCCAGCATTTATTGCTTGCAGACTTTTGGATCACAGCCATTCTAACTGGTGTGAAATGGTACCTCATTGTGGCCTTGATTTTCATTTCTCTGATAATGTGATGTTGAGCATCTTTTCATGTGTTTATTAGCCATCTGTATGTCTTCTTTGGAGAAATGTCTATTTAGTTTTTTGGCCCATTTTGACACAGATGAATAGAACGGACTTTTGGACACTGAGGGAGAGGGAGAGGATGGGAGGATTTGGGAGAATGGCACTGAAACATGTATACTATCATGTAAGAAATGAATCGCCAGTCTATGTTTGATACAGGATACTTGGGACTGGTGCACAGGGATGATTCAGAGAGTTGATGTGGGGTGGGAGGTGGGGGGGTAGTTCAGGATTGGGAACTCCACCAGAAAATTACTAGAGCTAATCAATGAATATAGTAAAGTTGCAGGATACAAAATCAATACACAAAAATCCCTTGCATTCCTATACACTAATAATGAGAAAGTAGAAAAAGAAACTAAGGAATTAATTCCATTCACCATTGCAATGAAAAGAATAAAATACTTAGGAATATACCTACCTAAAGAAACTAAAGACCAATATATAGAAAATTATAAAACACTGATGAAAGAAATCAGAGAGGACACTAATAGATGGAGAAACATACCATGTTCATGGATCGGAAGAATCAATATAGTGAAAATGAGTATACTACCCAAAGCAATCTACAGATTCAATGCAATTCCTATCAAGACACCAGCGGTGTTTTTCACAGAGCCAGAACAAATAATTTCACAATTTGATGGAAACACAAAAAACCTCGAATAGCCAAAGCCATCTTGAGAAAGAAGAATGGAACTGGAGGAATCAACCTGCCTGACTTCAGGCTGTACTACAAAGCCACAGTCATCAAGACAGTATGGTACTGGCACAAAGACAGAAATATAGATCAATGGAGCAAAATAGAAAGCCCAGAGATAAATCCACACACCTATGGACAGCTTATCTTCGACAAAGGAGGCAAGAATATACAGTGGATTAAAGACAATCTTTTTAACAAGTGGTGCTGGGAAAACTGGTCAACCACTTGTAAAAGAATGAAATTAGATCACTTTCTAACACCATACACAAAAATAAACTCAAAATGGATTAAAGATCTAAANTTTTTCACAGAGCTCTAGAACAAATAATTTCACAATTTGTATGGAAACACAAAAAACCTCGAATAGCCAAAGCCATCTTGAGAAAGAAGAATGGGACTGAAGGAATCAACCTGCCTGACTTCAGGCTACTACAAAGCCACAGTCATCAAGACAGTATGGTACTGGCACAAAGACAGAAATATAGATCAATGGAACAAAATAGAAAGCCCAGAGATAAATCCACACACCTATGGACACCTTATCTTTGACAAAGAAGGCAAGAATATACAGTGGAGAAAAGACAATCTCTTTAACAAGTGGTGCTGGGAAAACTGGTCAACCACTTGTAAAAGAATGAAATTAGATCACTTTCTAACACCATACACAAAAATAAACTCAAAATGGATTAAAGATCTAAATGTAACACAAGAAACTATAAAACTCCTAGAGGAGAACATAGGCAAAACACTCTCTGACATAAATCACAGCAGGATCCTCTATGATCCACCTCCCAGAATACTGGAAATAAAAGCAAAAATAAACAAATGGGATCTAATTAAAATTAAAAGCTTCTGCATAACAAAGGAAACTATAAGCAAGGTGAAAAGACAGCCTTCAGAATGGGAGAAAATAATAGCAAATGAAGCAACTGACAAACAACTAATCTCAAAAATATACAAGCAGCTTATGCAGCTCAATTCCAGAAAAATAAATGACCCAATCAAAAAGTGGGCCAAAGAACTAAATAGACATTTCTCCAGAGAAGACATACAGATGGCCAACAAACACATGAAAAGATGCTCAACATCACTCATTATCAGAGAAATGCAAGTCAAAACCACAATGAGGTATCATTTCACACTAGTCAGAACGGCTGCAATCCAAAAGTCAACAAGCAATAAATGCTGGAGAGGGTGTGGAGAAAAGGGAACCCTCTTACACTGTTGGTGGGAATGCAAACTAGTACAGCCACTATGGCGAACAGTGTGGAGATTTCTTTAAAAATTGCAAATAGAACTGCTTTATGACCCTGCAATCCCACTGCTGGGCATACACACCAAGGAAACCAGAATTGAAAGAGACACATGTACCCCAATGTTCATCACAGCACTATTTATAATATCCAGGACATGGAAGCAACCTAGATGTCCATCAGCAGATGAATGGATAAGAAAGCTCTGGTACAGAACGGAGTATTACTCAGCCATTAAAAAGAATACATTTGAATCAGTTCTAATGAGGTAGATGAAGATGGAGCCAATTATACAGAGTGAAGTAAGCCAGAAAGAAAAACTCCAATACAGTATACTTACATATATATATATATATGGAATTTAGAAAGATGGTAATGATAAACCTGTATGTGAGACAGCAAAAGAGACACAGATGTATAGAACAGCCTTTTGGACTCTGTGGGAGAGGGAGATGGTGGGGTGATTTGGCAGAGTGGCAGTGTAACATGTATGATATCATAAGTGAAACGAATCGCCGGTCTAGGTTTGATGCAGGATGCAGGATGCTTCGGACAGATGCATGGGGATAATCCAGAGAGATGGTATTGGGGGGGGGGAGGGGAGGTGGTAGGGCTCAGGATTGGGAGTTCATGTACACTTGTGGCTGATTCATGTCAGTGTACAGCAAAACTAATACAGTATTGTAAAGCAAAACAAATACAGTATTTTAAAGCAAAACAAACTAAAAAACAAAAATTAATTAAAAAGAAAAGAAAGAAAGCATCACTACAAACAAAGACAGTGGAGGTGATGGAATTCCAGTTGAGCTATTCCAAATCCTGAAAGATGATGCTGTAAAAGTGCTGCACTCAATATGCCAGCAAGTTTGGAAAACTCAGCAGTGGCCACAGGACTGGAAAAGGTCAGTTTTCATTCCAATCTCAAAGAAAGACAAGGCCAAAGAATGCTCAAACTACCGCACAATTCCACTCATCTCACATGCTCAAGTAAAGTAATGCTCAAGCTTACACATATATATGGAATTTAGAAAGATGATAATGATAAACCTGTACGTGAGACAGTAAAAGAGACACAGATTTATAGAACAGCCTGAGCATGTGAGCTTAATGTAATGCTCAAAATTCTCCAAGCCAGACTTCAGCAATATGTGAACCGTGAACTTCCAAATGTTCAAGCTCCTTTTAGAAAAGGCAGAGGAACCAGAGATCAAATTGCTAACATCGGTTGGATCATGGAAAAAGCAAGAGAGTTTCAGAAAAACATCTATTTCTGCTTTATTGACTATGCCAAAGCCTTTGACTCTGTGGATCACAAGAAACTCTGGAAAATTCTGAAAGAGATGGGAATACCAGACCACCTGACCTGCCTCTTGAGAAACCTGTATGCAGGTCAGGAAGCAACAGTTTGAACTGGACATGGAACAACAGACTGGTTCCAAATAGAAAAAGGAGTACATCAGGGCTGTATATTGTCACCCTTCTTATTTAACTTATACGCAGAGCACATCATGAGAAACGCTGGACTGGAAGAAACACAAGCTGGAATCAAGATTGCTGCTAGAAATATCAATAAGCTCAGATATGCAGATGACACCACCCTTATGGCAGAAAGTGAAGAGGAACTAAAGAGCCTCTTGATGAAAGTGAAAGTGGAGAGTTAAAAAGTTGGCTGAAAGCTCAGCATTCAGAAAACGAAGATCATGGCATCTGGTCCATCACTTCATGGGAAATAGATGGGGAAACAGTGGAAACAGTGTCAGACTTTATTTTTCTGGGCTCCAATATCACTGCAGATGGTGACTGCAGCCATGAAATTAAAAGACACTTACTCCTTGGAAGAAAGATTATGACCAACCTAGATAGTATATTCAAAAACAGAGACATTACTTTGCCACCTAAGGTCCGTCTAGTCAAGGCTATGGTTTTTCCAGTAGTCATGTTTGGATGTGAGAGGTGGACTGTAAAGAAGGTTGAGCGCTGAAGAATTGATGCTTTTGAACTGTGGTGTTGGAGCCAACCAGTCCATTCTGAAGGAGATTGGCCCTGGGATTTCTTTGGAAGGAATGGTGCTGAAGCTGAAACTCCAATTCTTTGGCCACCTCATGAGAAGAGTTAATCATTGGAAAAGACTCTGATGCTGGGAGAGATTGAGGGCAGGAGGAGAAGGGGATGACCGAGGATGAGATGGCTGGATGGCATCACTGACTCCATGGGCGTGGGTCTGAGTGAACTCTGGGAGTTGGTGATGGACAGGGAGGCCTGGGATACTGTGATTCATGGGGTCGCAAAGAGTTGGACATGACTGAGCGACTGAACTGAACTGAAATGAACTGAACCACCGTATACCTATTAGAAATGTCAAAATCCAAACAGAATGCTGATGGAAATATAAAGAAACAGGTACCATCATTCATTGTTGGTCGAAGTACAAAATGGTGTTGCCACTTTGGAAGACAGTTCAGCAGTTTCTTAAACATCTAACCATATGCTTATGATATAATACAGCAATTGTGCTCCTAAGCCTTTATCAAATGTAGTGGAAGCTTATATGCCACAAAATCCTCCAAGGAAATATTTATTGAGGTTTTATTTATAATTTCAAAAAAATGGAAGCAATCAAACTTTCATTTAATAGTTGAATTGGATGAACAATGGTATGTATTGCCATAAAATGAAATATTGTTCATTAATTAAAAAAAAAAAATCAAGCCATCAGCAATCACAAAGATCTTTAAATGTCTGTCACTAGGTGAATGAAACCAATCTGAAAAGACTATACATTGTATGACATTGTGTATATGTCATGTCAGCTACATGACATTCTAAACAATGGAAGACTACATAGATGAAAAAAATAATTTCTGAAGGTTTGGTGGTAGAAATAAATATGTCTAAGACAGGGAATTTTCAAGGTAGTGATAATATTTTGGGCTTCCCAGGTGGCACAGTAGTAAAGAATCCACTTGCAGTGTAAGAGGTGCAAGAGATGTGGGTTCAATCCCTGGGTTGGGAAGATCCCTGGGCCACAAAGAATGGGACACAACTGAGCTCAATAATATTTTGTATGATATTTGTATGGCAGGTGTATAACTTTATACTAAAATTTGGCAAAATTCATAGAAACCAACAACAAAAAAACTCATCTTAATGTGTTCAATGAGCTTTTGTTAAAAAATAATATATCTATTTGCAATTTTTTAAGGAATCTCCACACTGTTCTCCATGGTGGCTGTACTAATTTGCATTCCCACCAACAGTGTAAGAGGGTTCCCTTTTCTCCACACCCTCTCCAGCATTTATTGCTTGTTGACTTTTGGATCGCAGCCATTCTGACTGGTGTGAAATGGGACCTCATTGTGGTTTTGATTTGCATTTCTCTGATAATGAGTGATGTTGAGCATCTTTTCATGTGTTTGTTAGCCATTCGTATGTCTTCTTTGGAGAACTGTCTATTTAGTTCTTTGGCCCATTTTTTGATTGGGTCATTTATTTTTCTGGAGTTGAGCTGCATAAGCTGCTTGTATATTTTTGAGATTAGTTGTTTGTCAGTTGCTTCATTTGCTATTATTTTCTCCCATTCAGAAGGCTGTCTTTTCACCTTGCTTATAGTTTCCTTTGTTGTGCAGAAGCTTTTAATTTTAATTAGATCCCATTTGTTTATTTTTGCTTTTATTTCCAGTATTCTGGGAGGTGGATCATAGAGGATCCTGCTGTGATTTATGTCAGAGAGTGTTTTGCCTAT
>SJXQ01003288.1:194189-222530 GCA_006408695.1 Aepyceros melampus | reverse complement strand
GCACTGTTTATAATAGCCAGGACATGGAAGCAACCTAGATGTCCATCAGCAGATGAATGGATAAGAAAGCTGTGATATATATACACAATGGAGTATTACTCAGCTATTAAAAATAATACATTTGAATCAGTTCTAATGAGGTGGATGACACTGGAGCTGATTATATAGAGTGAAGTAAACCAGAAAGAAAAACACCAATACAGTATACTTACACATATATATGGAATTTAGAATGATGGTAATGATAAACTTGTATGCAAGACAGCAAAAGCGACACAGATGTATAGAATGGCCTTTTGGACTCTGTAGGAGAGGGAGAGGGTGGGATAAGTTGGCAGAGTGGCAATGTAACATGTATGATATCATAAGTGAAACAAATTGCCAGTCTAGGTTTGATGCAGGATGCAGGATGCTTGGGACTGATGCACGGGGATAATCCAGAGAGAAGGTGTGGGGCAAGAGGGGGGAGGTGGGGGTCGGGATTGGGAGTTCATGTACACTCGTGGCTGATTCATGTCGATGTATAGCAAAATGAATACAGTATTGTAAAGCAAAACAAACTAAAAAATAAAAATCAATTAAAAAATAATATATCAACATTGGTTTATCAGTTGTACTAAATGTTCTACACTGATGCAAGCTGTTAATAGGGATAATGGGGTCGCAGGTAAGCAGTGGGAAGTTTATGGGAACTATCTATATTCCTTCACAATTTTCCTGTAACTTAAACTGCTCTAAAATAAAATCTTAATTAAAAATGGTTTTAAGCTAAAAATATTAGGAATTACATCATAAGCACTAAAGGTTAACGAAAAAAAGTAATATTTTATCCAATGAAATAGAAGCCATGCAAGCTCTGCACATGTTCTGTGCCCTTTCTGTGATATTTATCTTGTTAAGTTTCATGTTTTCTTTTTGTCAAAGACTTTCCTCTCATTAAATAAAAGGTCAAGTAGGATTCAGTCCATATTTATTATTCTTTTAAAAATTTTGTACTGGGAAAGTTACTATTATTTACCTGTTTTTTACAGGTGCCTTTATAGATGGCCATTCTTTATCTAGCAGAGGCTGCATCTGTTTGGCTTGGTCTAAACTGAGATGGGAATGATTTACAAAGCTGGCATAGTTCAGCTCTGTATGGCTTCCTAGCATGCTCTAATGAGGGGAATTAACTCAATCTGGGTAAAGGAGAAAAAAAAAATCAGAGAAGATTCTTAGATCATGTAAGCACCAGCCAACAGTCTTCTTGCTACAACATTTACAGTGAGAAAAGTAGATTCAATTTCACTGTGTAATTTAAAAGGTCATATTAAATAGACTCCTTATTCCCAGGCAAAAATGTATTTGAGATTAGCAAATTAATGATGTTTAAAGAGTTATTTAAATTCCCCCATTAAACTTTCAATAACACATTTAATCATAAAAATTTTATTTGTATAACTTCCACATCTTCTCCCCAAATATTAATAAAAATACAACAACAGCAAAAATGCAAATTCAGTATTACAGGAAAGGCAAAGAGCTTAGTGAAAGATATTGGCTTTGCAGTCAGACAAATAGTGTTCTAGCACTTGAAAGGCCACTAATGAGATCTGGGACCTTGTAAAGGTCAATAAACATTTGAGAGCCTTAGCCTCCTCGCCTTCTCATCTATGAAACAAGAATGTGAGTCTAGCTAATCAAGATCACTGCCAACTTTACTGTTCCTTTAATGTCACCACTCTATTCAATGTACTGGCACAAATGTACTTTTTGAAATTATAAGGGCTTTTCAACTGAAATTATTTCACCAAAAAAAAAAAGCACATACATAATAAGAATCATTATATATTTATAAAAATCATGAAATATTTTATGTTGAAATTAATTGATTTAAGCAATCAAGTCTATAAAAGGACCTAGCTCAAGATATGCTCATTGGGTTTTCTCATTATCATTCAGTTGTCAGGTCTTCCACTTGACAAGCTGCACAGTTTGATAGCCAGAAGAGGAATTAAACAATTTTATAACATTTAATACAAACAAATACAGAATTCTCTTGAGCATATGATAGAAATACAGACTTGGCATTTGTCAACCATGTCATACATGTTGCAGTTTTATAGGCTCTCCAAGCCTTCTTAGAACTTAGGCCAGGGACAAGGCAGGGTCAGTCACTTGACTAAATCTCTTCTAATTTTAATTAGATCCCATTTGTTTATTTTTGTTTTATTTCCAGTATTCTAGGAGGTGGATCATAGAGGATCATGTTGTGATTCATACAAACCGAGGAAACCAGAATTGAAAGAGACATGTTTACCCCAATGTTCATCGCAGACTGTTTATAATAGCCAGGACATGGAGGCAATCTAGATGTCCATCAGCAGATGAATGGATAAGAAAGCTGTGGTACATATACACAATGGAATATTACTCAGCCATTAAAAAGAATACATTTGAGTCAGTTCTAATGAGGTGGATGAAATTGGAGCCGATTATACAGAGTGAAGTAAGCCAGAAAGAAAAACACAAATACAGTATACTTACACATATATATGGAATTTAGAAAGATGGTAATGATAACCCTGTATGCAAGACAGCAAAAGAGACACAGATGTATAGAACGGACTTTTGGACTCTGAGAGAGAGGGAGAGGGTGGGATGATTTGGGAGAATGGCATTGAAAAATGTATACTATCATGCAAGAAACAAATCATTAGTCTAGGTTTGATACAGGATACAGGATGCTTGGGGCTGGTGCACTGGGATGACCCAGAGAGATGATATGGGGAGGGTGGTGTGAGGGGGGTTCAGGGTTGGGAACTCATGTACACCTGTGGCGGATTCATGTCAATGTATGGCAAAACCAATACAGTATTGTAAAGTAAAATAAATAAATAAATAAATCTCTTCTATATTAGTGATATCCACACCAGGTTGATCCTAAGAACCACTTACAAGCTTCTTAACTATCCCTTTTCCCATTCATTTCAGTCAGTTCAGTTCAGTTGTTCAATCATGACTGACTCTTGCAACCCTAGCGATTGCAGCAGGCCAGGCTTCCCTGTCCATCACCAACTCTTGAAGTTTGCTCATACTCATGTACATTGAGTCAGTGATGTCATCCAACTATCTCATCCTCTGCCATCTCCTTCTCCACCTGCCTTCAATCTTGTCCAGAATCAGAGTCTTTTCAAATAAGTCGGTTCATCGCATCAGATGGCCAAAGTATTGGAGTTTCAGCTTCAGTATCAATCCTTCCAATGAATATTCAGGACTGATTTCCTTTAGAATTGACTCATTTGATCTCCCGCAGTCCAAGGAAGCCTCAAGAGTCTCCAACACCACAGTTCAAAAGCTCAATTCTTCCGTGCTCAGCTTTCTTTATTGTCCAACTCTCACATCCATACATGACTACTGAAGAATCAATAGCCTTGAATAGAGGGACCTTTGTTGGTAAAGTAATATCTCTGCTTTTTAATATGCTGTCTAGGTAGGTTATAGCTTTTCTCCCAAGGAGCAACCATCTTTTAATTTCATGGCTGCAGTCACCATCTGCAGTGATTTTGGAGTCCAAGAAAATAAAGTGTGTCACTGTTCCCATTGTTTACATCTATTTGCCAAGAAGTGATGGGACAAGATGCCATGATATTTGATTTTTGAATACTGAGTTTTAAGTCAGCTTTTACATGCTCCTCTTTCAATTTCATCAAGAGGCTCTTGGGTTCTTCTTTGCTTTCGGCCATTAGAGTGGTGTCATCTGCATATCTAAGGTCATTGGTATTCCTCCTGGAAATCTCAATTCCTGCTTGTGCTTCCTCCAGCCCAGCATTTCTCATGAAGTACTCTGCATATAATTTAAATAAGCAGGGTGACAATATACAGACTTGACATACTCCTTTACAAATTTGGAATCAGTCCATTTTCCCATATATAATTCTAACTGTTGCTTCTTAACCTACATACAAATTTCTCAGAAGGCAGGTAAAGTAGTCTGGTATTCTCATCTCTTGAAGAATTTTCCACAGCTTATTGTGATCCACATAGCCAAAGGCGTTGGCATAGTCAATAAAGTAGAAGATATTCTGGAACTCTCTTCTTTTTTGATGATCCAATGAATGTTGGCAATTTGATCTCTGGTTCCTCTTCCTTTTCTAAATCCAGCTTGAACTTATGGAATTTCCTGGTTCATGTACTGCCTGGCTTGGTGAATTTTGAGCATTACTTTTTGATAGCTTGTGAAATAAGTACAATTGTGTGGTAGTTTGAGCATTGCTTGGCATTGCCTTTCTTTGGGATTGGAATGAAAACTGACCTTTTCCAGTCCTGTGGCCACTGCTGAGTTTTCCAAATTTGCTGGTATATTGAATGCAGTACTTTCCAGCTTCACTTTTAGGATTTGAAATAGCTTAACTGGAATTTCATCACCTCCACTAACTTTGTTCATTGTGATGCTTCTTAAGGCCCGCTTGACTTCACATTCCAGGATGTCTGGCTCTATGTGAGTGATCACACCATCTTGGTTATCTGGGTCATTGAAATCTTCTTTGTATAATTTTTCTGTGTATTCTTGCCACGTCTTCTTAATATCTTCTGCTTCGTTAAGTCCATACCATTTCTGTCCTTTATTGTGTCCTTCCTTGGGTGAAATCTTCCCTTGGTATCTCTAATTTTCCTGAAGAGATCTCTAGTCTTTCCCATTCTATTTTTTTCCTCTATTATTCTGCATTGATCACTGAAGAAGGCTTTCTTATCTCTCCTTGCTATTCTTTGGAACTCTGCATTCAAATGGGTATATCTTTTCTCTTTCTCCTTTGCCTTTAGCTTCTCTTTTTTTCTCAGGTATTTGTAAGGCATTCTCAGACAACCAGTTTGCCTTTTTGCATTTATTTTTCATGGAGCTGGTCTTGATCACTGCCTCCTGTACAATGTCACAAACCTCTTCCATAGTTCTTCAGGCACTCTGTCTATCAGATCTAATCCCTTGAATCTGTCTGTTACTTCTATTGCATATCACATTAACTGAATCACAGTGTCTCAGGTTGAGTGTACTTAATGTGTGTTGTTCAAAGACTCCTAAGTATACTGACATTTATGGTCCATTTCATATACTCTATGATAGAAGCTCAGTAAAGTAACAGGGCACATAGCTTTCTAACTCTCTTAATGATGTCTGTGTAATCTGTACTATTTCACTTTTACTTCCTCATGTCTAAAAAATAATTTCATTTTGTTAATGTCCCACCTAATCAAGGATTCACACATCTTTCAGTTTCATCAGCACAAAAGAATAATAAAAGTAATATGTTTTATGACAATTTATATTCCTATAGTCTCAATATTTTCAATAGCAGAATAATAGTATTAGTAATAGCAAACATTTATATAATGATTATATAAGTGTAGTCTAAGTTGTTTAATAGTATTAACTCTTTGTAACAAAACAACCAAGTAGGTAATATGATATATCATTTTGCAAATTGCTTACAGAAGAAAAGGCTTTGAGACACTAAGTAATTTGTCCATGGTCACACCTTTAGGCAAGTGTTAGAGCTGGGATTAGAACTCAGGATATTGAGGTCTTAATTCATACTCTATGTGATTAATTTATTTCACTCTCTTAGAATGTTTTTAAAATGGGTCCATAGCAGATCTCTAGGGCATGTGGAAACCAGAACATGACAGTGTATTCCATAATTCTTGATAGTTTATTCCATCTTGGCTCACTAGGTGAAAAAAGGGATTTGTGGACAGGTACCAAGATACTGCCACTAATATGGCAGCCTGTTCATTACTCAACATGCAGTCTGGGCAAAAGCTGGCAGAAGCTGAAAGAATACATGTTGGCATTGGCCTCAGACTGCCTTTGTGTGTCTGCTAGTCTGAGTGCTGTCTGATTGGACAAGGGAATGAATCTGAAGAGTCTGCCAGTACAGCTTGGCTCTTATTTCAAACACCCTTTAACACTTGGCAAGGGCCTCAAATGTATAAGTTTTAAGTGACCACAGAATCATTTTACTTCCCAAAAGGAAATCATAAATGCAGAAAGAAGTATAATAATTGGAGGAAAGAGTTTTAAAATTAAATCACTTCAATATATCGTTAAAACAAAGTCATTTTTTATCTTTAAGATATACTTGGAAATTAATATTGTTTTTTTTTTTTTAACCTTATTGTATCACCTCATTAGAACATCTGCTCATCTTGGTTTTATAAATAGGCTGACAGACTGATAGATTGGCCAGTGACAACCATGCCAAATTTGTTTTTTTTTCAACCTTCATTTTATTTATTTATGTGCAGATTGATACAAGTTTAATTCAAATGCAGGAATAAAATCCTTTGAAAATCATAAGTACAAGGAATATTTTAGGACAATCTTTTTTTCTATTCCGTTTCCCTCTTGGCTTCCTATTCAGTAGTACTTATGGAAGTTCCTCTAATCAACCAGTATAATGCTGATTCATTATCTTGGTGGCCTCCTAAGATTCTGTGGTGTCACTGCACTATTGATGCTTTGGTTGCCTTTTTTTTTTTTTTTTTTTTAGCAAATTTGCTACTATAATAATGCAACAAAAACTTTTGAGAGGTTAACTTAAAACTCTGGTTCTAACCATGGGCAATTTCGTCCTTCACAGAACATTGAATAACACCCAGAGACAATTTAAGCTTACATACTGGGGAGTGTGAGTGCAAGCCAGAGATGCTCTAAATATCCCACAAATATCCCACAGCAGAAACTCCACTACAAACAAAGATCTAGCCAGAACATCAACTGTGCCAAAATTAGAAGCTCTTATTTTTAAAATATCTATATTTGTAATATCATAACTGTCCTCAGAATATCCCTCCATTGATACAACACTTCACAATTCTGCCAAAAATATTAAAGAGGAATCCACTTGTTATTTTTTTCAAAGCTCCAACGTCAATCTGTGTAACAGGACTTTAAGTGAATTTTTTTTTCTTTTTTGCTAAACTGATGAGTGCGAATGAGATTTCTGTTTTTTTTTTTTTTATATATATATATAAATGTTACTAAGTTTGAGGAAATCTCCTTTATTTGAAGATTATTTTAATTTGTCTATTATTGTTATATATATATTATTGTTATATATATAATTTGTAAATTATTGTTATGGAGAAGGCAATGGCACCCCACTCCAGTACTCTTGCCTGGCAAATTCCATGGACGGAGGAGCCTGGTAGGCTGCAGTCCGTGGGGTCACTGGGAGTCGGACACGACTGAGCAACTTCACTTTGACTTTTCGCTTTCATGCACTGGAGAAGGAAATGGCAACCCACTCCAGTGTTCTTGCCTGGAGAACCCCAGGGATGAGGGAGACTGGTGGGCTGCCATCTATAGGGTCGCACAGAGTCGGACACGACTGAAGCGACTTAGTTGTTGTAGTTGTTGTTTATTATTGTTATATGACCATATACTTCAGCCAATTTTTTACAATTATCATCATATCAAATGATTTTTACAGATCATTGTCTTCACTTGCCTTTGAATGGGATATTTGTGGCTACTAAAATGTTGTAAATTTCATGTAATTAAATATGGCTGTCTTCTTACTTCTGAGTATCCTGTTTTAATTATTGCTATATTTCCAACTGATATATTTTTTCTTTTGACAATCATATTTAGCATAAATCAACCCAATATAAATAGAGAACATTTCTATTAACCAGAAGTGTCCTTAAAGAAATAGTTTTTTCCCATTCTGTAGATTACACATTTATTTCTTAATAATGTCTTTTGATTAGTAAATATTTTTAAGTTTTGGGTAACTTCAATTTATCACTTTTATTCTTCCAAATTCACTGCTTTTTACTTCTTCTCTGAAAATATATTTGGCTGCATTAATGTTATTAGGGCTTTTCTGGTGGTTCAGTGATAAGAGAACCTGTCTGCCAATGCATGAGATACAGATCTGATGCCTGGGTCAGGAAGATCCCTTGCAGAAAAAATGGCAACTCACTCCAATCACTCCAAGATTCTTGCCTGGGAACCTGGTGGGCTATATATAGTCCATGGGGTTGAAAAAGAGTCAGACATAACTTAGCAACTAAACAACAACAAAAAATGTAATCAAAACAAACTAAAAAAATAAAAATTAATTAAAAAAATACTTTACTATGCTGCTGCTGATGCTAAGTCACTTCAGTCGTGTCTGACTCTATGTGACCCCATAGATGGCAGCCCACCAGGCTCCCCCATCCCTGGGATTCTCCAGGCAAGCTCACTGGAGTGAGCTGCCATTTCCTTCTCTAATGTATGAAAGCGAAAAGTGAAAGTGAAGTCTATATTTTCTTCTAAAAAGTTTGTGATTGTAGCTTTTAAGTCTGTGATCTCTGTGAAATTAGCTTCTGTGTACAGAATATGTTAGAATTTGAAGTTTGACTTGTCCTGTACAAAGTTTTGGTAGCTCTAAGCACAATTTGTTAAAAATAACTTTTCTTTCCCATTGACTTGGAATCTTGATTGTCTATTAGTCAATCATAAATGTGTCATACTTTATTTCATAATTTTCTATTATCTTGGTTTATTTGCTGCATTTTGTATACTAACACCACAATTTTATTCTGATTACTACAGTGTTATGACAAGCCCTGAAATCAGAAAATGTAGGTCCTAAAATATTCATCTTTTTCAAAAATGTTATGGTTGTTTTAGATCTTTTGCATTTCCACACTAATTTTAAAATCAGCTTGTCAGTTTTGTCAACAAAACTATCTGGGGTTTGGGTTCCAAAGTCATTAAATATATAGATAAGTTTTAATAGAATGGACAAGCTAATGACAGCAAGTCTTCCAATTTATGAGTTCATTTTTGTTAGATCTTAATGATATTCATTCAACAACTATTTGTATGTTTCTTTGTGGAAAACTTGCACATTTTTTGTTAGGTTTATTCTTAAGTATATGATGATTTTTTATTCCATTGTAAATCATATACTTAACATTCAGATTACTGCTACTAGTATGCAGAAATACAATTGCTTTGTATATCGATTTTGTTTAGCTGCTGATTTTGTTAAATGTTCAAATGTTTGACTATTCTAAATGATTACTGACTGGTATTAATATTATTTTTAGGAGTATAGCACACTTATTTTAATTCAACCACTACATTCAGGGGCTTTCTTTTCCCAGAAATACTACAAAGCACATGTTATGGCTGTGGGGGCGCAGAAGGACTAGAGAAGCCATCCCACGTTGAAGGTCAGGAAGGGTGGCGGTGAGGAGATACCCCTCATCCAAGGTAAGGAGCAGTGGCTGTGCTTTGCTGGAGCAGCCTTGAAGAGACTCCATCTCCAAGGTGTTGCAAGAGGGCATCAGAAGGCAGACACACTGAAACCATACTCACAGAAATCTAGTCAATCTGATCACACTAGGACCACAGCTTTGTCTAACTCAATGAAAGTAAGACATGCCTGCAGGGAAACCCAAGACAGGCAGGTCATGGTGGAGAGATCTGACACAATTGTTCCACTGGAGAAGGGAGTGGCAATACCTTAAGTATTCTTGCCTTGAGAACCCCATGAACAGTATGAAAAGGCAAAATGATAAGATACTGAAAGAGGAACTCCTCAGGTCAGTAGGTGCCCAATATGCTACTGAAGATCAGTGGAGAAATAACTCCAGAAACAATGAAGGGATGGAGCCAAAGTAAAAAAAGTACCCAGTTGTGGCTGTGACTGGTGATAGAAGCAAAGTCTGATGCTATAAAGAGCAATATAGCATAGGAACTTAGAATGTCAGGTCCATGAATCAAGGCAAATTGGAAGTGATCAAACAAGAGATGGCAAGAGTGAACATCAACATGCTAGGAATCAGCGAACTAAAATGGACTGGAATGGGTGAATTTAACTCAGATGACCATTATATCTATTACTGTGTGCAGTAATCCCTCAGAAGAAATAGAGTAGCCATCATGGTCAACAGAAGAGTCCAAAATGCAGTACTTGGATTCAATCTCAAAAATGACAGAATGATCTCTATTCATCTCCAAGGCAAACCATTCAATATCACAGTAATCCAAGCCTGTGCCCCAACCAGTAATGCTGGAGAAAATGAAATTGAATGCTTCTATGAAGACCTATAAGACCTTTTAGAACTAACACCCCCAAAAGATGTCCTTTTCATTATAGAGGACTGGAATGCAAAAGTAGGGAGTCAAGAAACACCTGGAGTAACAGGCAAATTTGGCCTTGGAATGCAGAATGAAGCAGGGCAAAGACTAATAGAGTTTTGCCAAGAAAATGCACTGGTCATAGCAAACACCCTCTTTCAACAATAGAAGAGAAGACTCTGCACATGGACATCACCAGATGATCAACACCGAAATCAGATTGATTATATTCTTTGCAGCCAAAGATGGAGAAGCTCTATACAGTCAGCAAAAACAAGACCAGGAGCTGACTGTGGCTCAGATCTGCTGCTGCTGCTGCTAAGTCTCTTCAGTCGTGTCTGACTCCGTGCAACCCCATAGACGGTAGCCTACCAGCTCCCCATCCCTAGGATTCTCCAGGCAAGAACACTGGAATGGGTTGCCATTTCCTTCTCCAATGAATGAAAGTGAGAAGTGAAAATGAAGTCGCTCACTCATGTCCAACTCTTAGCGACCCCGTGGACTGCAGTCCACCAGGTTCCTCCATCCATGGGATTTTTCCAGGCAAGAGTACTGGAGTGGGGTGCCATTGCCTTCTCCAATCGTGAACTCCTTATTACCAAATTCAGACTGAAATTGAAGAAAGTAGGGAAAACCGCTAGACCATTCAGATATGGCCTAAATCAAATCCCTTATGATTATACAGTGGAAGTGAGAAATAGATTTAAGGGCCTAGATCTGATAGATAGAGTACCTGATGAACTATGGAATGAGGTTCATGACATTGTACAGGAGACAAGTATCAAGACCATCCCCATGGAAAAGAAATGCAAAAAAAGCAAAACGGCTCTCTGGGGAGGGCTTACAAATAGCTGTGCAAAGAAGAGAAGTGAAAAGCAAAGGAGAAAAGGAAAGATATAAGCATCTGAATGCAGAGTTCCAGAGAATACCAAGAAGAGATATAAGAAAGCCTTCTTCAGTGATCAATGAAAAGAAATAGAGGAAAAGAACAGAATGGGAAAGACCAGAGATCTCTTCAAGAAAATTAGAGATACCAAAGGAATATTTCATGCAAGGATGGACTCGATAAAGGACAGAAATGGTATGGACCTAACAGAAGCAGAAGACATTAAGAAAAGGTGGCAAGAATACACAGAAGAACTGTACAAAAAAGATCTTCACAACCCAGATAATCACAATGGTGTGATCACTCATCTAGAGCCAGACATCCTGGAATGTGAAGTGGGCCTTAGAAAACATCACTATGAACAAAGCTAGTGGAGGTGATGGGATTCATGTGCAGCTATTTCAAATCCTGAAAGATGATGCTGTGAAAGTGCTGCACTCAACATGCCAGCAAATTTGGAAAACTTAGCAGTGGCCACAGGAATGGAAAAGGTCAGTTTTCCTTCCAATCCAAAGAAAGGCAATGCCAAAGAATGCTCAAACTACTGCACAATTGCCCTCATCTCACATGCTAGTAAAGTAACATTCAAAATTCTCCAAGCCAGGCTTCAGCAATACGTGAACCATGAACTTCCTGATGTTCAAGCTGGTTTTAGAAAAGGCAGAGGAACCAGAGATCAAATTGCCAACATCCGCTGGATCATGGAAAAGGCAAGAGAGTTCCAAAAAACATCTATTTCTGCTTTATTGACTATGCCAAAGCCTTTGACTGTGTGTATCACAATAAACTGTGGAAAATTCTGAAAGAGATGGGAATACCAGACCACCTGACCTGCCTCTTGAGAAATATGTATGCATGCCAGGAAACAATAGTTAGAACTGGACATGGAACAACAGACTGGTTCCAAATAGAAAAAGGAGTAAGTCAAGGCTGTAAATTGTCACTCTGCTTATTTAAGTTATATGTGGAGTACATCATGAGAAATGCTGACTGGAAGAAACAGAAGGTGGAATCAAGATTGCTGGGAGAAATATCAATAACCTCAGATATGCAGATGACANGGTTCCAAATAGAAAAAGGAGTAAGTCAAGGCTGTAAATTGTCACTCTGCTTATTTAAGTTATATGTGGAGTACATCATGAGAAATGCTGACTGGAAGAAACAGAAGGTGGAATCAAGATTGCTGGGAGAAATATCAATAACCTCAGATATGCAGATGACACCACCCTTATGGCAGAAAGTGAAGAGGAATTTAAAAGCCTCTTGATGAAAGTGAAAGAGGAGAGTGAAAAAGTTGGCTTAAAGCTCAACATTCAGAAAACAAAATCATGACATCCAGTCCCATCACTTCATGAGAAATAGATGGGGAAACAGTAGAAACAGTGTCAGACTTTATTTCTGGGGGCTCCAAAATCACTGCAAATGGTGATTGCAGCCATGAAATTAAAAGACGCTTACTCCTTGGAAGAAAAGTTATGACCAACCTAGATAGCATATTCAAAAGCAGAGACATTACTTTGCCGACTAAGTTCCGTCTAGTCAAGGCTATGGTTTTTCCTCTGGTCATGTATGGGTGTGAGAGTTGGACTTTGAAGAAGGCTGAGGGCTGAAGAATTGATGCTTTTGAACTGTGGTGTTGGAGAAGATGCTCGAGAGTCCCTTGGAGTGCATGGAGATCCAACCAGTCCATTCTGAAGGAGATCAGCCCTGGGATTTCTTTGGAAGGAATGATGCTAAAGCTGAAACTCCAGTACTTTGACCACCTCATGTGAAGAGTTGACTCATTGGAAAAGACCCTGATGCTGGGAGGGATTGGGGGCAGGAGCAGAAGGGGATGGTAGAAGATGAGATGGCTGGATGGCATCACTGACTCGATGGATATGAGTCTGAGTGAACCCCATTAGTTGGTGATGGACAGGGAGGCCTGGCATGCTGCTATTCATGGGCTCGCAAAGAGTTGGACATGACTGAGTGACTAAACTGAACTGAACTTTGCAAAATTTATACCAAGTATACTTTATTTTCCTTTAATTTATTATAATTGAAGGCTAATACTTTACTCTTTAAAATGCACATTGCTGCTGCTGCTGCTAATGCTGCAGTCATGTCTGACATTGTGTGATCCCAGAGACAGCAGCCCACCATGCTCCTCTGTGCCTGGGATTCTCCATGCAAGAACACTGGAGTAGGTAGCCATTTCCTTCTCTAATGCATTAGACCCAACCAAAAAGTAAGGGCATTTTAGGAAAACCAATGTGCCTCAGCTTGCTTAAGATTGTCTCAGATTTAAAATGTATCTTGGGAAGTATGTCAGTTCTGGGTAACTGTCACAGTGGTATATTAATTTTCTATTGCTGTATAATATTTTGTCATATTTTTCACAGCTTAAAACTATACATATATTCACTATCTCTCAATTTTCTTCAGTCTATAGAGAAACTCACAAGCCTGCCATCAAAGTTTTATCTGGGCTACTTTTACATCTGGAAGAGCAAACTGGAGAAGAATGTGCTTCCAAACTTATTCTGGTGGTTGACCAAATTCATCTCCTTACTGCCAAAGTCTTTCAGCAGAGATAGGCCATGTGGATTTTTCTATAGGTCCTTTCACAATATGGTGTCTCACTTCCTCTAAGCCAACAAGGAAAATATCTTGAGAGTTTTGTGTATACTGCAGGTGTAGTCATATATACATTTAGATCTACAGCTATCATCTTATTTCCTGTGCATTATAATGTAACTTAATCATAGGAATTAAATACCATCATCTTTGACATCGTTACAAGGAAGTCACAAGTGAAGTGAAGTGAAGTCGCTCAGTCATGTCCGGCTCTTTGCAACCCCGTGGACTGTAGCCCACCAGGCTCCTCCATCCATGGGATTCTCCAGGCAAGAATATTGGAGTGAGTTGCCATTTCCTTCTCCAGGGGATCTTCCTGACCCAGGGATCGAGCCCAGGTCTCCCGCATTGCAGGCAGAGGTTTTAACCTCTGAGCCACCAGGGAATCCCCATTCATGCTTAAGCAAAAGATATTACACAAGGTGTGAATATCAAGGCCATGGTCTAAAGTCTATCTATGATAGCCCCGCCTTTAACTCCCATGATTCATGTCCCTCCAAAATGCAAAATAAATTTACTCCTCTCCCAAAATTTCCAAGAGATTCATCCTGTTACACTGTCACTTGAAAATCCCAAGATACCATTATTTAAATTAGGTTCATGTGTATATGAGAATCCTGCATGTAGTTTATTTAGTTATTATTTATTTAGTTAGTTTATTATATAATTTATTTAGTTATTTAGTACAGACTACTGCAGTATTCCTTTTCATCTGAAGATCTGTAAAAGTAGAGACAAAATATCTACCATAAATTCTTCCTACATATCATGGTTTGACAAGCATAGGAGAGCAATTATATACATTTCTGGTTCAAAAAGGGAGGAAATGGAAAGTAAAAAGAATCAGTGGTCCATGGCAGTACTATAAACCATCTCCTTAATCCAGCCTTCCTGTACCTGTTCACATCTTGATTTGTCCTTAATTTTTCCTTGAATTTTAGCTGTGCTCATATTGTTATACTAATTCAATATGCTCTGCTTAAGCACTTAGGTGACATTGGTTTTGCTATTGCTGTTAGAAGATTTATCTTTGTTACTATCTTGCTGTTTTTAAAGGATTAGAGAAGTACTCCACAGAATACATAGTATAATAAGATAAGAAAATATATCTGATAAAAGGTTAATAAGAGAAATATAAACTTAAATATTGTGGGCTGTTTGACCAGCCTACTCAATTTGACTTTTTTAATATAAATTTATTTATTTTAATTGGAGGTTAATTACTTTACAATATTGTATTGGTTTTGCCATATATCAACATGAATCCGCCACAGGTATACATGTGTTCTCCATCCTGAACTCCCCTCCCTCCTCCCTCCCCGTACCAATGAAACAAAATAGAAAGCCCAGGGATAAATCCACGCGCCTATGGACACCTTATCTTTGACAAAGAAGGCAAGAATATACAGTGGAGAAAAGACAATCTCTTTAACAAGTGGTGCTGGGAAAACTAGTCAACCACTTGTAAAAGAATGAAACTAGAACACTTTCTAACACCATACACAAAAATAAACTCAAGATTGATTAAAGATCTAAACTTAAGACCAGAAACTATAAAACTCCTAGAGGAGAACATAGACAAAGCACTCTCGGGCATAAATCACAGCAGGATCCTCTGTGGCCCAATTTGACTTTGATCTTATTGGCAAAGATAAAACACACACCTCTGAGTCATTAAAATAGCTTGACATTTTGGGAGAAAACACTCTTGAATTTTATTGATTCTTTATAAAATATAGTGAATAATGTATATAACATAAAGATTAATGTACATTACTAAATAGTAAAACATAATATATAACATATAAATAACATATATGTCATACTATAGAAAATATAAAAAAAATAACCTAGTGATTAGGTCTATCAATTATCCTAAAATGTTCATATGAATCTAACTTTTATGGATTCAATGCATGGTTTTCCAAAACATATGCTTTTGTATTTGCTTTTTTAATTGTTGACTTTGATACATGAATTTTAGGTATACACCATAGTGATTGATATTTTTATAGATTATGAACCATATAAGTTATTATAATACTATTGACAATATTTTATGTGCTTTACATCTGTGGTTTACTTATTTTATAATTGATAATTTGTACCTTGAATTCCCTTCAACTAGTTCATTTCTTGTTTCACTGCTTCTCTTCTGGCAAACACTAGTTCTTCTGTTTCTGTGAGTCTATTGGCAGAAAGTGAGGAGGAGCTAAAAAGCCTCTTGTTGAAGGTGAAAGAGGAGAGTGGAAAAGTTGGCTTAAAGCTCAACATTCAGAAAACGAAGATCATGGCATCTGGCCCCATCACTTCATGGGAAATAGATGGGGAAACAGTAGAAAGAGTGTCAGACTTTGTTTTTTTGGGCTCCAAAATCACTGCAGATGGTGACTGCAGCCATGAAATTAAAAGGCGCTTACTCCTTGGAAGAAAAGTTATGACCAACCTAGATAGTATATTCAAAAGCAGAGACATTACTTTGCCGACTAAGGTCCGTCTAGTCAAGGCTATGGTTTTTCCTGTGGTCATGTATGGATGTGAGAGTTGGACTGTGAAGCAGGCTGAGCGCAGAAGATTGATGCTTTTGAACTGTGGTGTTGGAGAAGACTCTTGAGAGTCCCTTGGACTGCAAGGAGATCCAACCAGTCCATTCTGAAGGAGATCAACCCTGGGATTTCTTTGGAAGGAATGATGCTAAAACTGAAGCTCCAGTACTTTGGGCACCTTATGCGAAGAGTTGACTCATTGGAAAAGACCCTGATGCTGGGAGGGATTGGGGGCAGGAGGAGAAAGGGACGACCGAGGATGAGATGGCTGGATGGCATCACAGACACAATGGGCGTGAGTCTGAGTGAACTCCGGGAGTTGGTGATGGACAGGAGGCCTGGCCTACTGCGATTCATGGGGTCGCAAAGAGTCGGACACGACTGCGCGACTGAACTGAACTGAACTATATTTGTTTATCTAGTTTGTTTTTTAGATATACTATGTGAAAATATACAGTATTTGTTTTTCTCTGTCTTATTGACTTAGCATAATCCTCTCTAGGTGTACAGGTTTTCATAAATGACAAAATTTAATTATTTGTTATGGCTGAGTAATAGTATATAAACCACATCTTCCTTATTCATTCACCTGTTGATAGACACTAAGGCTATTTCCATATTTTGGCTATTGATCATAATTCTGCAATGAATATTGAGGTTCATATATCTTTTCAAATTTGTTTTCTTTTTTTTTTCAAATTAATATTCAGGAGAGGAATTGCTGGATCATCAGAAATCTTTTAATGTTTTGAACATCAATACTATTTTCAATACTGACTATATCAATCTACATCCTATGAAAGTTTACAAGAGTTCCCTTTTCTTCACATTTTTGCCAATATTTGTTATTCATTGTCTTTTGATGATAGTTATTCTGACAGATATGAGGTGATAGCTCATTGTTTTGATTTGCATTTCCCTGTTAGTGATGTTGAACTGTGTTTCATGTACGTTTTGGCCATCTATTTGTTTTCTTTGGAAAAATTTATTTTCTTCTTTTCCTGCCCATTTTAAAAAAATGCCTTTGTATTGGGGTATAGTTGATTAACAATGTTGTGATGATTTCAGGTGAAAAGCAAAAGGACTCAACTATACATATACATGTATCCATTGTCCCCCATATTCCAGCAATCTTCCTGCCCATCTTAATGGAATTATTGTTTATTTATTTACCTATTTGGTATTCATATTGAGTTGTATGGATTCTTTACACATTTTCCATTAAAGAGACAATGGAGATAGAGTTTGAAAATATCTTTTTAGTGGAGATATAATTTCAAAAATCTTCTTAATGCAAAATAGTTTGAAAATATCTTATTATAGTCATCAGTCTGTTTTTTTTTTTTTCTTTGTTGAAGTCTCCTTGACTGTGAAAAAGGCTTTAGTTTGATTTGGTTGCATTTGCTTGTTTTGCTTTTATTTCCACTGCTTGAAGAAACATTTAAAGCAATATTGCTAATCCCAAAGAATGTACTGTATATATTATTTTTATTTTAAATCTTTCATCACTTCTGGTCTTACATTTAACTCTTTAAGCCATTTTGAGTTTATTTTTGTATCCGGTGTGAGAAAATATATAGTTTTAATTTTTATGTGCAGCTGTGAAAATATCTGATAAAATGTGATCCAGTGGAAACGGTAATGAGAAACCACACTAGCATTCTTGCTACAACAACTCCATGAACAGTACAAAAAAACAAAAGGACATGACACCTGAAATGAGTCCCCCAGGTCAGAAGGGGTCCTGGGGAAGAGCAGAGGGCAATCACTAATAACTCTAAACGACTGAAGCAGCTGGGCCAAAGCAGAAATGACAATCAGCTATGAATGTGTCTGATGGTGAAAGTAAAATCCAGTGCTGTAAAGAGCAATATTGCATAAGAACCTGGAATATTGGGTCCTTAATCACGATAAATTGTACATGGTCAAGCAGGAGATGAAAACAGTAAAAATAGACATTTAGGATCTGTTTTGTCAAGAAAACACACTGGTCAGAGCAAAAACCCTTTTTCAACAACCCAAGAGATTACTCTACACATGGACATCAGCAAATGGTAAATATTCAAATCAGATTGATTATGTTATTTGCATCTAAAGATGTAGAAGCAGAACATAGTCAGTAAAAACAAGATCTGGATCTGACTGTAGCTCAGATCACTAGCTGCTTATTGCAAAATCCACACTTAAACAGAAGAAAGTAGGGAAAATCCTAGGCCATACAAATATTACCTAAATCAAATCACTCATTATTATACAGTAGGGGTGACAAATTTATCCAAGGGATTAGATCAGATAGAGTGACTGAAGAACAATGAGCAGAGGTTTGTAACATTGTAGAGGAGACAGTGAACAACAACATTCCCCCCCCAAAAAAAAAGAATGCAAGAAGGCAAAGTACTTGTCTGAGGAGGACTTAAAAATAGTTGAGGAAGGAAGAGAAGCAAAAGGTAAGGGAGAAAGGGAAGTTCAGTTCAGTCGTTCAGTCATGTCCAACTCTTTGCGACCCCATGAATTGCAGCACGCCAGCCTCCCTGTCCATCACCAACTCCCGGAGTTCACTCACACTCACGTCCATTGAGTCCGTGATGCCATCCAGCCATCTCATCCTCGGTCGTCCCCTTCTCCCCCTGCTCTCAATCCCTCCCAGCACCAGAGTCTTTTCCAATGAGTCAACTCTTCACATGAGGCGGCCAAACTACTGGCGTTTCAGCTTTAGCATCATTCCTTCCAAAGAAATCCCAGGGCTAATCTCCTTCAGAATGGACTGGTTGGATCTCCTTGCAGTCTAAGGGACTCTCAAGAGTCTTCTCCAACACCACATTTCAAAAGCATCAATTCTTTGGCGCTCAGCGTTCTTCACAGTCCACCTGTCACATCCATACATGACCACAGGAAAACCATTGCCTTAACTAGACGGATCTTAGTGGGCAAAAGTCTCTGCTTTTGAATATACTATCTAGGTTGGTCATAATTTTCTTCCAAGGAGTAAGTCTTTTTTAATTGCATGGCTGCAGTCAGCATCTGCAGTGACTTTGGAGCCCAAAAAAATAAAGTCTGACACTGTTTCCACTGTTTCCTCATCCAGTTCCCATGAAGTGATGGGACCAGATGCCATGATCTTCGTTTTCTGAATGTTGAGCTTTAAGCCAACTTTTTCACTCTCCTCTTTCACTTTCAACAAGAGGCTTTTTAGCTCCTCTTCACTTTCTGCCATAAGGGTGGTGTCATCTGCATATCTGAGGTTATTGATATTTCTCCTGGCAATCTTGATTCCAGCTTGTGTTTCCTCAGGAAGTTCATGGTTCACATATTGCTGAAGCCTGGCTTGGAGAATTTTGAGCATTATTTTACTCACATGTGAGATGAGTGCAGTTGTGCAGTAATTTGAGCATTCTTTTGCTTGCCTTTCTTTGGGATTAGAATTCCTTTTCTTTCTTTTTTTTTTTTCTTTAATTAATTTTTATTTTTTAGTTTGTTTTGCTTTACAATACTGTACTCGTTTTGCTACACTTCGACATGAATCAGCCATGAGTGTACATGAACTCCCAATCCCGACCCCCACCTCCCCCCTCCCGCCCCACACCCTCTCTCTGGATTATCCTCGTGCATCAGTCCCAAGCATCCTGCATCCTGCATCAAACCTGGCCTGGCGATTCGTTTCACATATGATATCACACATGTTACATTGCCACTCTGCCAACGCATCCCACCCTCTCCCTCTCCCACATAGTCCAAAAGGCCGTTCTATACATCTGTGTCTCTTTTGCTATCTTCGTACAGGTTTATCATTACCATCATTCTAAATTCCATATATATGTGTAAGTATACTGTATTGGTGGAATTCCTTTTCCAGTCATGTGGCCACTGCTGAGTTTTCCAAATTTGCTGGCATATTGAGTGCAGCACTTTCACAGCATCATCTTTCAGGATTTGAAATAGCTCAACTGGAATCCCATCACCTCCACTGGCTTTGTTCATAGTGATGCTTTCTAAGGCCCACTTGACTTCATTTTCCTGGTTGTCTGGCTCTAGATTAGTGATCACACCATCATGATTATCCAGGTCATGCAGATCTTTTTTGTACAGTTCTTCTGTGTATTCTTGCCACCTCTTCCTAATATCTTCTGCTTCTGTTAGATCCATACCATTTCTGTCCTTTATCAAGCCCATCTTTGCATGATATGTTCCCTTGTTGTCTCTAATTTTCTTGAAGAGATCTCTAGTCTTTCCCATTCTGTTCTTTTGCTGTGTTTCTTTGCATTGATCCCTGAAGAAGGCTTTCTTATCTCTTCTTGCTATTCTTGGGAACTCTGCATTTACATGCTTATATCTTTTCTTTTCTCCTTTGCTTTTCACCTCTCTTCTTTTCATAGCTATTTGTAAGGCCTCCCCAGACAGACATTTTGCTTTTTTGCATTTCTTTCCATGGGGATCGTCTTGATCCCTGTCTCCTGTACAATGTCATGAACCTCATTCCATAGCTCATCAGGTACTCTATCTATCAGATCCAGGCCCTTAAATCTATTTCTCACTTCCACTGTATAATCATAAGGGATTTGATTTAGGCCATACCTGAATGGTCTAGTGGTTTTCCCTACTTTCTTCAACTTAAGTCTTAATTTGGTAATAAGGAGCTCATGATCTGAGCCACAGTCAGCTCCTGGTCTTGTTTTTGCTGACTATATAGAGTTTCTCCATCTTTGGCTGCAAAGAATGTAATCAATCTGATTTTGGTGTTGACCATCTGGTGATGTCCACGTGTAGAGTCTTATCTTGTGTTGTTGGAAGAGGGTGTTTGCTATGACCAATGCATTTTCTTGGCAAAACTCTATTAGTCTTTGCCCTACTTCATTCTGCATTCCAAGGCCAAATTTGCCTGTTACTCCAGATGTTTCTTGACTCCCCACTTTTGCATTCCAGTCCCCTGTAATGAAAGGACATCTTTTTTTGGATGTTAGTTATAAAAGGTCTTGTAGGTCTTCATAGAACCATTCACCTTCAGCTTTTTCAGCATTACTGGTTCGGGCATAGATTTGGATTACTGTGATATTGAATGGTTTGCCTTGGAAATGAACAGAGATCATTCTGTCATTTTTGAGATTGCATCCAAGTACTGCATTTAGGCCTCTTTTGTTGACCATGAGGGCTACTCCATTTCTTGTGAGGGATTCCTGCCCACAGTTGTAGATATAATGGTCATCTGTGTTAAATTCACCCATTCCAGTCCATTTTAGTTCGCTGATTCCTAGAATGTTGACGTTCACTCTTGCCATCTCTTGTTTGACCACTTCCAATTTGCCTTGATTCATGGACCTGACATTCCAGCTTCCTATGCCTGGCGTGCTGCGATTCATGGGGTCCCAAAGATTTGGACACGACTGAGCAACTGAACTGAACTGAACTGAACAGTATTGCTCTTTCATCAGACCTTGCTTCTATCACCATCACATCCACAGCTGGGTATTGTTTTTGCTCTGGCTCCATTCATTCATTTTTTCAAGAGTTATTTCTCCACTGATCTCCAGTAGCATATTGGGCACCTACTGACCTGGGGGGTTCCTCTTTCAGTATCTTATCATTTTGCCTTTTCATACTGTTCATGGGGTTCTCAAGTAAGAATACTGAAGTGGTTTGCCATTCTCTTCTCCAGTAGACCACATTCTGTCAGACCTTTCCACCATGACCCGCCTGTCTTGGGTTGCCCCACAGGCATGGCTTAGTTTCATTGAGTTAGACAAGGCTGTGGTTCTAGTGTAATTAGATTGACTAGTATTCTGTGAGTATGGTTTCAGTGTGTCTGCCCTCTGATGTCCTCTTGCAACACCTACCATCTTACTTGGGTTTCTCTTACCTTGGGCGTGGGGTATCTCTTCACGGCTGCTCCAGCAAAGCACAGACACTGCTCCTTACCTTGGATGAGGGGTATAAAATTCAGGTTGCTAGTAATTCTTTGAGTATTTTTGCATCTATGTTCATTAGCAATATTGGCCTATAATTATATTTTGTGTATGGTCCTCTCCTGGTTTTGCATCACATTATTAACCTCATAGAAAAAGTGTGGAAACATTACCTTCTCTTTAATATTTTGGAGTAATTTGAGAATAGATAATACCTCTTTTAAAAAATATTTTGTGGAATTCCCTTGTGAAATCATATCATCTTGGACTTCTGTTTACTGGGAATTTTTTGTTGCTGATTCAATTTCATTTTCAATAATTATTATCTTCATATTTTCTATTTATTTCTGATTCAGTTTTGAAAGATTGTATTTTTCTGGGAATTTTTCCATTTCTTTTAGGTTGTCCAATTTGTTGATGCATAGTTATTCATACTATTCTCTTGTGAGAACTATGTTCATTTTTTCAAAGTTGGAAATGTGTAAAAAGCATGATTTATTAGCACCCAATATACAGAAGAACATTTTCATTTCTATTTAAAGCAAGGCTTTTTCAAGTAAAGAATATTTAGTGACTACTCTATTCCTTCAGTTAACCTTTTTTTTTTAATTTAAATTTATTTATTTTAATTGGAGGCTAATTACTTTACAATATTGTATTGGTTCTGCTACACATCAACATGAATCTGCCACGGGTGTACATGTGTCCCCCATCCTGAATCCCCCTCCCGTCTCCCTCCCCATAACATCCCTCCAGGCCATCCCAGTGTTCTTTTTGTTTTTTTGCTGTTCTGCTTGAGTATTCAATATTCTGTATTTTCAGGTCATTTATGCATTCTTCTGTATCACCTAATCTGTCGTTAATTTCTTCTAGTGCATTCTTCATTTGATATTGTATTCTTCAGCTCTATTTCATTTGTATATTTTTCTAGTTTTTTGTTAACATTCACATTGTGTTCCTCTTTTTCCAGTTTTAATGATCATTTTAATTACTGTTGCTTTGAACTCTCTATAGGATGAATTACTTATTTCTGTTTGATTTTTTTTTTCTTATTGTTTCATCTTGGTCTTTCATTTGGAATTTATTTCTTTCATTTCATATTTCATTACTTTCTGTGTGTGTCTCTGTGAATTAGGCACAGTTATTTCTTCTGGTCTTGAAAGCATGGCCTTTTGTAGATGATCTAATCAGGCTACCTGTGCCTAGTGGCTGTGACAGGAGGAGCTGGAGCCAACATTGGCCTTGCTTGGGGCTTTTGCCAGGAAAGACTGGGGGCCACTGCCTTGACAAGATTGACTGAAGCCAAAGCCTTTTGCAGGTTACAGCTTCTGGGATTCACCAAGATCCACTGCCATGGTGAGAGGACCTGTAGTCAAACCCCATTCCTGGCCAAGGGTTTTGCTGAAGCTTTCCAAGGGATACCACCTTGGTGGCATAGGGGTTTGGGGCCAGAGCCTGGCATGGCTGGAGGTTGTGTTCTGGAGCAATCTTGGAAGCCTAGCTAAAGGGCATGAAGTATTTTAATCAGCTGTCTCTGCTTTGGAACTCAAAAGGAGTAAGTTTTTGTGTGTGGCCTTTAACAGTGGAATTTGGTTTCTTCAGTTCAGTTTAGTTCAGTCGCTCAGTCGTGTCCGACTCTTTGTGACCCCATGAATCACAGCACGCCAGGCCTCCCTGTCCATCACCAACTCCCAGAGTTCACTCAGACTCATGTCCATCGAGTCAGTGATGCCATCCAGCCATTTCATCCTCAGTCGTCCCCTTCTCCTCCTGCCCCCAATCCTTCCCAGCATCAGAGTCTTTTCCAACGAGTCAAATCTTTGCATGAGGTGGCCAAAATACTGGAGTTTCAGCTTTAGCATCACTCCCTCCAAAGAAATACCAGGGCTGATCTCCTTCAGAATGGACTGGTTGGATCTCCTTACAGTCCAAGGGACTCTCAAGAGTCTTCTCCAACACCACAGTTCAAAAGCATCAATTCTTCGGTGCTCAGGCTTCTTCACAGTCCAAAACTCAATCCTTCAATTCTCTGGTCATTTGTCCTGCTAGTTTTTAAATCCATTACGAGGATTCATGGGCTTCCCTTGTGGCTCAGATGGTAAAGAATCCACCTGCAATGTGGGGGACCTGGATTCGATCCTTGGGTTGGGATGATCCCCTGGAGAAGGAAAAGGCTACCCACTCCAGTATTCTGGCCTGGAGAATTCCATGGACTATAGTCCATGAGGTCACAGAGTTGGGCACAGCTGAGAGATTTTCACTTTCACAAGAGGGTTCATATAGCTGGTGCCAATAACCTGGGTTGGGGCATCCAATGTAGGACTCAGTCCCTTACCTCCTTAGCAAGGATTCTGACATTTGTGATATACCCTTCTACTTTTGGTTTTCCCTCCAGAGGTATAGGACTTGAATAGATCATGCTGTGTCTCATATTTCCACATTGATATGTTTCTTTATATAATTAGTTGTAGAAGAGCTATTGTGATATTCTTGAGGTCTTTCTCAAAAGAGAGTTGCTCTATATGTGGTGGTAATTTTGGTTTTGCTATGTGGGAAGATGAATGCTGGCCTTTCTACTCTGTCAACCTGATCCTGATTACCTTAAATCACATACATGATAGAGACAAAACTGGAACCCAAGTCTTTTGATTTGGTATTCATATAGGTCCTGCAAGATTCAATACTTTTTATAACTCATAAAAAGTTCAGAATCTGTAAGAGCTACTCATATGGCTACATTTTATCTGGTCAACAAATATAGAAAGACCTACTTAAAAAGGGAAATTTAGAAATATAATACATTCAGTAACTTCCACAGATGGTCTTTTTTCCTTTTTTCATAGAAATATATATTGCTCAGACATTTGATACATTTCATGGAGACAGACTATCCATCCTCACTCATTAAATTGTGATTGGGGCCATTTTCTCAATGTTTGCTTTGGAAGTCAAAATTCAAATTGCTATCATTGACTAGATATATAAATTCGCTTGTGTTAATTTAAAGTGGAAAATCAAAAAATAAATAAAAATATGCATAGAAATGAATGATAACAAAAACACAACAACCCAAAACCTGTGGGACACTATAAAAGCAGTGCTAAGAGGAAAGTTCATAGCAATACAGGCATACCTCAAGAAACAAGAAAAAAGTCAAATAAATAACTTAACTCTACACCTAAAGCAACTAGAAAAGGAAGAAATGGAGAACCCCAGAGCTAGTAGAAGGAAATAAATCATAAAAATTAGGGCAGAAATAAATGCAAAAGAAACAAAAGAGACCATAGCAAAAATCAACAAAGCCAAAAGCTGGTTCTTTGAAAGGATAAATAAAATTGACAAACCATTAGCCAGACTCATCAAGAAACAAAGGGAGAAAAATCAAATCAATAAAATTAGAAATGAAAAGGGAGAGATCACAACAGACAACACAGAAATACAAAGGATCATAAGAGACTACTATCAGCAATTATATGCCAATTATGCAAAAGAAACAAAAGAGACCATAGCAAAAATCAACAAAGCCAAAAGCTGGTTCTTTGAAAAGATAAATAAAATTGAAAAAAAAAAAAGAAAAACTACCTCTGTGGAGTAACTATTTTCTCCCACTGAGATGAGCTGTAACAAAGTTGATTCTGATCCCCAGTTCAAAGGGTGTGGTCCCCAAGGAGGGTGGTGGGGGCTGGGAAGAACATGGGAGCCTTTGGTTTATGTTACTTTCAGGCTGTCTTATTTAGTTCTTCACTTTGTGTTATAAAATATATGGAAATATTCATTTATTAGTATTTGTAAGAGAATTTATAAGTATTAGGGTTGAACCACAAGCAGTCAATCATTTTGATCTTCCAAAATGGCCATTATCATGATTTAACAACATATATGTGTTGGGGGTAAGTTTTTACCTATCATGCACAAAAATACACAATAGCTGGGAATTCCCTGGCAGTCCAGTGGTTAAGACTGAGCTTTCATTGCTGTGGGCCCAGGTTCAATCCCTGATTGAATAAGATCCAATAAGCTACGCAGTGACAAGAAGAAAAAAAAAAAGACCTGTGGCCAGCACAGCTCTCCTCAGACTCCCATCCCCACGCCCATAACTTACTTCTTTACCCAAGGATGTACTTAGTCACTCAGTTATGTCTTACTCTGTGACTCCTTGGACAGTAGCCCACCAGGCTCCTCTGTCCATGGGGACTCTCCAGGCAAAAATACTGGAGTGGGTTACCATGCCCTCCTCCAGGGGACCTTCCCAACGCAGGGATTGAACCCAGGTCTCCCACATTGCAGGTGGATTCTTTACCATTTGAGCTACAAGAGAAGCCCCTACCCAAGGATACTTTAAAATATGTAATTTGAATAAGTAATACATTCAAATGACGTGTATTCAAATGATACTGAAGTCAATGGAAAGTTGGGCCACCTGCTCTCTGCTCCCAGTTGTCCTTCCAGAAGAACTTTGTACTTATATGAGCAACATTCACATGTATAACAGAAGTGGTAGCATACTCTTTTAAAAATTAAATTATTTATTGTTGGCGATTCTAGGTCTTTGTTGCTGCCTGTGGGCTTTCTCTAGTTGGAAGGTCCCTTGCTCCCCAGACTGTCATACCGGGAGGCGCCAGCAGGTGGCAGGCAGAGCACCGCAGCGCCCCTGGCCTTAGCGAGGCTCTTCCCTGGAGAGGAGCCAGGATGGGAGCCTTCGGACTTGTCCCAGTGACCTGCCTCCCAGCAGCAAGCCTAACTCTGTGTGGTGGGTGGGTTGCCCAGTTCTCCCCCGCTCCCTACCTAGTTTTACAGCCGTTTCTTAAATGAGTGAGCCGTTTAAGATCACCAGCAGCGACCTTGAGCTGGGCTCTGAGGCCGCACCCGAAAATGACAGCCGGGCCCTCCTCCCCCTTCAGGAACTGGCCGGAAGGATTTACATACCGTGGCCTGGCAGGGCTCCAGTTTCCTTAATTGCAGGGCTCTACTTCCTGTCCCTTTTAGCCAAATCTCCCACACCCTTCCATGAACGAGGAGGTCCTGAGAACAGGCGCTTACTCACCATCCTTTATCCACTCTACTATGCATATGGTCTAGGGAGAAATAAATTAATAAACAAACCAGAGGTTTGAGGGTCCCTGAGGCAAGAGTGCTAGGACCCTGGGACCGCTTTCTTGAGGGGTGGGGCCCCGGTGACCATCTGGGCCCAGGGCTTGGGCTATTGACCCTCCCCATCCCCCCAACTCTAGATTTTTGACAATGAATCCCAGTTTCTCTGTGGCTTGCTCTTTCTGTCTGAGATATAGACCCGCCAAGCAGCTCCTTTGGGGCAGGCAGAGGAGACACACACTCTGGCTTTTCCAGGAGACTTGAGGGGAGAAGGGAGGGCTCAGAACATCACTGGTGGGAGGGGAGGGCTGGCAGCTGCGGAGGCAGCTGGCAGCCTCTCCCAGCCACGGCCCGCACCACCTGCAGGAGACCAGCATTGTTTGGGGGCAGTTAGCAGCCCTGGGGGTTGGGGACGGGAGTTGCACCTAGTTTAGGCCCCAGATCTTTAGGGACTGCTGGATTCTCTCAGGCGGGCTCAGTGGGATGGGGACAAGAGTGGGCAGGGACATCCATCCAGGCAGGGAATTTTCATCCAGTTCTCTGCCAGGGGTGCGCTCCCGGAGTGTGGTTAACCCCTGCACGGGACAGAACTTGCAAGAAGACTCAGGGTCAGGCCCCAGCTGGTGAGAGCCCCAGGGTGGGGTGGGGTGGGGTGGGGGGGGCCTGTAGGGTTCCGGGAAGGGCTGGCGGGAGGCCATCCTCTGTGAGTGCTCCAGGATCATTTCCCAATGCAGGGATTTGCATACGCTCTGTTTTCCCCATTGGCTTCTCAGTGTCTGGAACCAGGAAAACAAAAGGAGGAACGAGGAGGCTGGGCAGTGCCCAAAGCTTGATCCCTCCAGCACCTCCTTGACTTGAGCTCCTGTCTCAGGGTCACGTTGTTCTGGCCCTACCGCCCTCCACTTCACACCTCTTCCCCCCAAGTGTTTATTTTTTAACACTTTTATTGGAGTATAGTTGATTTACAATGTGGTGCTTTCAGGTGTACAGCAAAATGATTCAGTTACACGTATACACCCACTCTTTTTTAGGTTCTCTTCCCATCCAGGTCATTCAGAGTATTGAGCAGTGTTGCCTCTGCTCTACAGTAGCTCCTTACTAGTGATCTACTTTATATATAACTGTGTATCTCACTCCCAGCCTCCCCATTTACTCCTCCCCCCCACCCCTTCCCCCGCTAACCCC
>SJXQ01003288.1:163616-178859 GCA_006408695.1 Aepyceros melampus | reverse complement strand
TTTTACCCCCCCCCCCCCCCCCCCCGGCCAAATACCTCTTCTTCTGTGCCTCCCAGGCACAGCAACCCCAGGGGCTGGCCTCCAAGAGAGGGAGAAAATGAAGCCGCCTCCGATGTTGCTCAGCACCACTCCTGCCCAGTGCTGTGTGTGCCGTAGACCTAATCTTCACAACAGCCCCTTTTATAGTTGAGAAAAGTTCAGTGAAAAGTGCAGTATAGTTAGACATTTATTCATTGTAGTAACTCCTTTACGGTAGTAAAAATATTAAGTAATGAGTCCAGGTTAATAACCATAATGAAGATAAACCAACCACAGCGATAATGCCTGGCATTTATGGAGTACTCACTGGGTGGTGGGCACTGTGCCAACGCTTTGCAGACACTTCCGTGCCTTTGCATCTCCTATCTTGGCCAGGAGTGCCCTCCCCTTCTTCCCTCCCTGCTGCTGCCTGACCAATTCTATTCCTCTTTTTGATGATGTCACCTCCTCTGTGAGGCCTGCCCAGACTTCTTTGGTGCTGAGTTGCTTCCTCCTCGGTGCCCCCACAGCATCCTGCCTCTGTCCCTACGTGCTGGATTGTAATCGCTGGCCAGGGACCGCCTTCTGGGCCAGGACTGGGATGGGACTCCGCCTGTACTCCCGGGCCCCGTGCTCCCCAGTACTGTGCCAGAGGGAGCCGGCAGTACGGGGCGGCGATGAGTCACGCAGCTCTGTGTCCTCCCAGAGTGAGCCGCAGTCTCGCTCTCTTCCGGCTCATGAAGGCAGCTCTTTCCCAAGAAGCTGACTCTGTTCTGCAGAACCCCGGACTGCTCCTGGGGAAACCCTGCTCCAGTTGTAGCTGGAATGGCCTCAATCTCCAGGAGCCCTCTGGATCTAATGTGCCCAGCCTTTCTCCCTCCCCCAACCATTCTTTGTACACCTGTCTTGCCAACTTCTTCCTGGAGCCTTCCTGCTCTCCTGCAACCTGGCCAGCCTGGGTGGGGTCTGCAGAGGTTCAGGACTGGTCACTCATGGGTGGGGGACGAGGAAAGGCTGGAGAGGGAACGGTCTCAGGAATTACCTTGGCCTTTGGAAACTTTCCCCAACAATGGCTCAGCGGGTAATGAACCTGCCTGCAATGCGGGAGACACAGGAGTCTGAGATTTGGATCCCTGGTTTGGGAAGATCCCCTGAAGGAGGAAATGGCAACCCACCCCAATATTCTTTCCTGGGAAATCCCATGGACAGAGGAGCCTGGTGGGCTACATCATGGTCACAAGGAGCTGGACACGACTGAGCAACTGAGCCCACAGGAGATGAAGAAGAGAGGCTGGACCAAATATGTTTTTTTTTGCCTCTTGGAAGTTCACTGGGCAGCTCAGTCTGGGAATGACACAGGAGCTAGATCACTGCTCTAAGAAGGGTGGGCAGGCTGCTGCCAAGCCTTGGCAGTGGGCTGCAGAGGTTCAGTTCCATAGAGCCTCCTGGAAATGCAGAAAGGGCCAGTTCCCTCCAGTGTTTTGAAGCTCCTAATATACTTTAAAAAGACTTGTCACACTCGAGCTATAAAAATTGAAGTATGTTTTAACATTTAATTGAGCAAATTAACTCTTTCATCACCTGTTCAAATTCAGTGCAATGTATTTGGACTACTGACAAGACAACTGGAGGATTTGTCTTTAAAAATGTATTATTTCCTTGGAGAAATGGCTGATTTTCCTGCTGGGACAGGGAAAAAAGTGAGCTTGGAGCATCCTGTGGTGCCAGAGTTAGGAAGCTCCCAATGGCCAAAGCTGCAACAATTAGAGCAATAAAATGGATAACTGAGTGTTGGGTTGTAACCCAGAGTATAAAAATCCATATCCCTGAGTTGGCACTGATAGAAATAAATCATTGGATAAATAACTAGCTGGAGGAGGAAAGACAAATCTTCCAAATAACATGTGGAGGTTCTCACTCCTCCAGGTTAATTATCCCTTCTCTTCGCTTGAATGTATCTCCTTGCACGCGTGTGTGCTAAGTAGCTTCAGTCATGTCTGACTCTTGGCGACCCTATGGACTGTAGCCCACTGGGTTCCTCTGTCCAAGGGATTCTCCAGGCTAGAATACTGGAGTGGGTTGCCATGCCCTCCTCCAGGGAATCTTCCCAAAGCAGGGATCAAACCTGCATCTCTTATGTCTCCTGCATTGACAGGAGGGTTCTTTACCACTAGCTCCACCTGGGAAGCCCCACACTGGGCTTAGTGACTTCTAAATAATAGAGTAGGGAAAGGAAACCAATAGTAAGTTTACAGCGGAGACACCTGGCAGATACCACCTTGACTGAGTGATCGAAGTTACCACCCTATCATGTGCCCCCATCAGTACATGATGAGGTGCGTGCGAACTCAGTTGCTTCAGTCATGTCCCACTCTTGGCAACTCTATGGACCGTAGCCTGCCAGGCTCCTCTGTCCATGGGATTCTCCAAGCAAGAATACTGGAGTGGGTTGCCATGCCCTTCTCCAGGGGATCTTCCCAATCCAGGGATTGAACCTGTGTCTCTTATGTCTCTTGCACTGGCAGGCAGATTCTTAGCCACTGTATCACCAAGGAAGTCCTCAAACGCTGAATGAAGGACATTATGCAAAATACTTGACCAGGACTCCTCAAAACTGAAAAAGATCTCAAAAAGCACGGAGAGACAGAAACAGGCACAGATCAGAGAACACAAGGAGACACACCAGATGGATGCAGTATGGCTCCTGGTTGGATCCTGGAACAGGGAGTGCATTAATGGAAAAGCTGGTGAAATCCAAATAAGGTCTGGACATTTTTGTTTTTGTTTTGGCCGTGCCACATGGCATGCAGCATCTCATTTCCCTGACTAGGGATTGAACTCATAGCCCTTGCACTGGAAGTGTGGAGTGTCAACCACGGGACCACAAGGGAAGTCCCAGGGTCTGGAATTTTAGTTAATAGAGATGTACCGAGGTTGGTTTTTTTTTCTGGCTTTGACAAAGTACCACAGTGGTGTGAGATGAGGGAACTCTGTGTACTCTCTTTGCAGTTCTTCTGTAAATTGAAAATTAAATCTGAAATTAAAAATTTATTTAAAAAAACCCCTAATTTCACGGGTACTGTAGGTGGTCTGTTTTGCTAAGTTCAGAAGGGTTTGTTCACTTCTGTTGGGGTCTGTTTGTGTGTCTGTCTGTCTATCTCTCTCTCCTGCGGTTGAGTATTACCATTTGGAGATAGCCTCCAAAGTCTAAACATAGAGCCCTTTGGTCCATGGGGCCCTGGCCAGACCTTACCCCTGCCACCCCTCTTCCCCCCTGTTCCCTCTTTTCTGAACCTTGAATGCTCACATTCTGGACTGTTAGAGCTGGAAAGCCCCAAAGAGACTGGTTAGTCCAGAATCTTGGTTTTATAGATGGAAAGAAAGCAGGAAAGAGATTTGCATCTGGCCACATGGCAGGTTAATTTCGGCAAAGCTGAGAAAGGAACTAGCCAGGCTTTCTCCATTCCAGGCATCCCTGGGCCCCTTTGCCACACACAATGGAGGTCAGACCTACCCAGGTGCTCAGAAGTACTGCTGACTTACTTAAGGACCTGATAAGGGCAATGTCTTGTTCAAAGGAGTGGTCTTGTTCAGGTGTCTGTTGGAGGAATCTGCAACAGACCAGGGGACCCCTTTGGCCTCATCATGTGCTCCCTTAAGCAGTGAACCATCCCCCCCTGGTTTTGAAGTTCCAAAAAGAGACTGAGCTGAAAGTGGGCAAAAAGCATGATCTGGCTTGTCCCTCCCCCCGCTGCCCACTCCTCCCCAACACCAGAGCCACTGCAGGGAAAGAGCCAGAGAGAATCCTGTAAGGCCCTGACGGTGTGCAGAGGCTTGGGTCTCCAGTCCTGTGGTTGAACCCTCCCCAGTCTTTCTTGGGGGGCACAACTTTGGTGGTATCCTTGAAGCTACCAGAGCTAGCTTCCCTCATGCCAGGAGAGTCCGGGCTAGGCTGAGGGGTCCTGGTGCTTACCCTGCTGGGTGACATTCATGCCCTTTGGCCCGAGCTGAGGAGGGCCTGTTCCTGTCCTTGGCTGTCCACCTCACTGTGTTTGTACGCGAAACCGTAATACTCTGGGGCACCATTACCTCCCACCCTACTGACAGGTCCCTGGGACAGGTCCTGGCACAGATGTTGGTAAACCTGTGGTGAGTCAGTGAGCCAGGCAGCCGGGGTACTTCTGGGCATGTTTTGCTGTGGGCATCACTGTTTCATCCTCTTTGTCAAGTCCAGCTCATGGATGTCCCCTTGTATCTGAAAAAAGCAGGCATAGAGTGGGAACTGGGGAGTCTGGGGTTCATCTGGGCCTCCAGCTGAGCCATCTCTGAAGGTCTGGGTGGGAGTAGAGAACTAGAAGTTTCAGAGATGAATTTGCATTTGGGCCAGGTCTAACCACAGCTAGGTTGACGTCTGTTCACGTGGCCAGTGTGGGCACCCACTTATGGGGTTGTCATTGAGACCAGTTCACAAGGCCCTGGAGGTCACTAGTGTGCAGCTCACATGCTGGTCAGAGGTTCTGATGGGCTGTTTGAGATATCGCTGGTTTATAAACTTGCCACAGGAAACTGGCTGGTGTTTCTCCAGCACACTTTGCCCGATTCCCCCTTCCTAATAGTGCTGGGAATTTCCCAACCATGTGATCTGGTTAGAAATGACCCCATTCCAGATAACTAACAAAGACCTACTATATAACACAGCAAACTCTGATCAATGTTATGTGGCAGCCTAGATGGGAGGACAGTTTGGTAGAGAATGGAGACATGTACATGTGTGGCTGAATCTACCTGAAACTGTCACAGCATTGTTAATTGACCATACTCCAAAACAAACTAAAAAGCTGAATAAAAACTTATTAAAAACAAATAAACAAAAGGCCCCATTCCAGCAGCAGGTCCTAACTGGCTTCAGCAAATCAATATATCTTATCCTCCAGACTATGGTAATTGGTCAGGAAAGGTTACGTGACCCAAATCAGGCCAACCAGGATAATGAATCTCAATCCTTGTCTTTTCTTTGTGTTAACTGGACAGCAAGCCTCTCTGTTTCTTACCAGTCACACATGATAAAAGCAAGTAGTCCCAAGAGTTTCTGAAAGCCACCTTGTGACACTTCAGAGGAGGCAGAGACAAGAGATTGGAAGAACATTGGTCCTTAGTAATAGCTGCTGGATCAAGCCTTGCCTGAAGCTATTCCAAGTTCTAGACTTTTTATCTGTACAGGTCCATAAATTCAGTCAATCAGAACCAAAAATATCCTTTATGATGGTAACAATAATTGCTTAATAGCTCTTAAGTATATAATAATTATCTAAATACAGCTTGGGATTTCCCTGATAGCTCAGTTGGCAAAGAATCTGCCTGGAATGCAGGAGACCTCGGTTCGATTCTTGAGTCAGGAAGATCCGCTGGAGAAGGGATAGGCTACTCACTCCAGTATTCTTGGGCTTTCTTTGTGGCTCAGCTGGTAAAGAATCTACCTGCAATGCGGGAGACCTGGGTTCAATCCTTGGGTTGGGGAGATCCCCTGTAGAAGGGAAAGGCTATCCACTCCAGTATTCCATCCATGGACTGTGTAGTCCATGGGATTGCAAAGAGTCGGACAGGACTGTGTGACTCACTTCACTTCACTTCAAATACAGCTTAGGGGATAAAATCTTACAAAGTATGAGGTCTGTGGGGGTGGTTTGGAAATAATAAAACAGTGGTGAAAAAGCCAGCAACTGCTGATCTAATTCAGGCTCTGCCACTTGTTATTCAGGCGCTCAGTCGTGTCTGACTCTTTGTGACCCCATGAACTATGGCACATGTGCCAGGCTTCCCTGTCCTTCACCATCTCCTGGGGTTTGCTCAAACTCATGTCTGTTGAATCAGTGATGCCATCCAACCATCTCATCCTTTGTTATCCCCTTCTCATCTTACCATCAATCTTTCCCACCATCAGGGTCTTTTCCAATGAGTCGGCCCTTTGAGTCAGGTGGCCAAAGTATTGGAACTTCAGCATCAGTCCTTCCAGTGAATATTCAGGGTGATTTCCTTGGCACATGGTAAAACGAAGGCCAAGGGAGGTCATGAGATTTGCTTGAGGTTTTATAGCTGTTTGGTGGAGCCTCCAGACTCACTCTTGATGTTTAATGATAATAATTTGGAATGCTAGAATTTCTGTGCATTTCCTGTGAAATCATGATTTTATGTTTTTCCCTTTTTTCTGTTTTTCCAAAAGGCAGAGAAAGAATGGCAGTAGTCCTCTTCATTTTGTAAATAAGGAGGCAGAAGCCCAGAAGCTTAAAGATTTGCCGAGATCACACAGAAAGGCAGGGGTAGAACTAGTCCCAGAAGCCAGATGTCCGGAATGTCACTCAGGTTCAGCTGCTTCCGCCTGTCCCCTGTGCTAGTCACCTCTGCCTCCTTTAGGGTAGGAGTGAAATGAAGGGCATAGAGGGGCCCCTTTTTCTAGCCTTGCTTCTAAGCTGCAAAGTGATTAAAGAGGACCTTGAGTTGTATATTTGAAGGAAGTGATTCTTAACCCAGGCAGATGGTCCTCCCCACCCAACCTTAGGAAAACCAAGGCTCTGAGGCTGAGAGAAAACTTCGGTTATTTCTGTTGCCAGAGCTTCCAAAAGGGAGGCTAGTCTGGAGAGATGGGAGGTTGCATGCATGAGTTTCTGGCCTCCCAATCTATGTGACCACAGCTCTGACACCTACAATTCCTTCCTCGAAAGCCTTCCACGGTCCCCATCGTTTTCAGTAGCCACAGGATTGATATGCCCAGTTGCACAGGCAGTGCACTGCACAATTTGAATTATGATCTGAATGGCGTCCCCTGGAGTTGTACAGTTCGCAGCTTACACAACCATACACAGTGAGCCCAGGTTACATTTCTCAACATTTTTTAACACTCAGATTGTTTTCTTAGTGATCAGTGACCTTGCAAACCCTTTTTTGAATAAAGAAGATAATTTCATTTTTCTGCAAGATGAAAAGATATTTTGAGAAAATTTATTTTAGATCAATCTGATTCCAAAGATTGTATTAGAAAGTTTATATTTAACAGATTTGTTATTTTAAAGACTACTTTGGATCCTTTCCTATGTAATAAATGATGCCAACTGTTTAATAGAATTTAAATTAATTTTGTGGGGAAAAATTGAGATTTACAGACAAATGAATTGAAAATATCTTGTTAGCCTTGGTTTGGAGACTGAATGGATGCTGAAATTGTCATTATATACTGAAATTTAACTACATGCTATGAATTAAAAAATATATTTGTTTTCAATACAGAGGAGTTTAGAATTTTTCCATCTTGTGCTTCATTTTTTGTGATCTGTTTGGTTATTTTCAAAACACATTTTATGCCTTGTTTCCAAATGAAGAGATAAGAGAGAAGATATCATCTCCTCAAATAAACCATTTCAGGTATGAATAGCTGTTATTTTGAAAGATGAAAAGCTAAAATGGCTATATTTTCTCTTTTTCCTGTGGTTTTTGAAGTACTAGAGGCATCTTGATGTTGTACATAGATTATTTTGTTTGTTTGTTTGAACAGGTGTTACATAAACAGTGTAAAAGATTCAAAAGGTACAGGTGTGCTTTTTTTTTAATGAGACATTTACTTTTTAAAAATAACGTGTTTATCTATTTATTTCGGTTGTGCTGGGTCTTAGTTGTGGCATGCAGAATCTCTCATTGCTCATGTGGGATCTTTAGTTGTGGCATGTGGGATCTAGTTCCCCAGCCAGGGATCAAACCCTTCCCCCCTGCACTGGGAGCTTGGAGTCTTTGCCACTGGACCACCAGGGAAGTCCTGGTACAGGTGTGTTTTGCGTAGAACCCAAATCTCCTTTCCATGGTCCTTAGAGTGATTCCATTCTCTAGGAGCAACTGAAGTTAGCAATTTCTTATGTATCTTTCCAGATAGAATCTGTGCAGCTACAAGCATATATTTGCTTATACCTTCTGCTTTGTTTCTCTTTATTTTTATACAGAGGAGGCCCTCTCTATAACCAACTTCACCTTGTTATTTTTTTTTTTACTTCCTAATAGACCTTTGAGATAATTCCAATCAGTATGTTTATGCTGCCTCATTACTAAAAAATTTTCAGCTGAAGAAGCTTTCATTGTAAGAATGTGCCATCCTTTATTTGACTATAGGTGACTGATAGACATTTAGGTTGTTTCTGACCTTTAGCTATACAAACAGCACAGCAAGTAGACAGCCATCTGCTCACCACGTTGCAACTGTGCAAATACAAAGCAGGATGAACTCATCTTATTGGGTCAAAGAATGTCTTAGGGACTTCCCTGGTGGCCCAGTGGTTAAGAACCTGCCTGCGAGTGCAGGGTACACAGGTTTGACCTCTGGTCTGGGAGGCTCCCAACTACCTGGTGGCTCAGACGTTAAAGCGCCCGCCTGCAGTGAGGGAGACCCAGGTTCGATCCCTGGGTCGGGGAGATCCTCTGGAAAAGGAAATGGCAACCCACTCCAGTCCTCTTGCCTGGAAAATTCTATGGACGGCAGAGCCTGGTAGGCTACAGTCCATGGGTCACAAAGAGTCAGACACGACTGAGCAACTTCATTTTCACTTTCGCTGGGAAGCTTCCAAATGCCTCAGGACAACTAAGCCCAAGAGATGCAACTACTGAAGCCCCCCTGCCCGAGACCTGTGCTCCACAAGAAGAGAAGCCACCGCAATGGGAAGCTGGAGCGCTGCAACTCGAGTGCAGCCTCCACTTTCCACAACTAGAGGAAGCCCGCACACAGCAACGAAGACCCAGGGGAGCCAAAAGTAAGTAGATAAAATAAAATAAAATGAGTGCTTTAGTTTGTTAGGCTCCTGTAACAAAGTACTACAAACTGAGTAGTTAAGCAGGAGAAATTTATTGTTTCACAGTTTGCGAGGCAGGCTGTTTGAGATCAGGTGGGGCAGGGTGGCTCCTTCTGAGAGCTGTCGAGAACGTCCGCTCCAGGTCTCTCCTGTGGTTCCTGGTGGTTTGCTGACACTTTTTGATGTCCTTTGGCTTGCAGCTGCATCACCTCATTTCTGCTTTGATGTTCACATGGCATTCTTCTTGGGTGCGTATGTATGTCTGTGTCAAATCTCTTCTTTTTGTAAGCGTAACAGTCATATTGGATGAGAAGCCTCCTTCACCTGGTATGATCTCATCTTAATTCCATCTGTAATGTCCCAATTTCCAAATAGTGTCATATTCTGAGGTACTGAGGATTAGGACTTCAGCATTTAAGTTTGGTGGTGGGGGACACAATTCAGCCCATAACAAAGTGTGTGTGAGCACTGACCTTTAGAAAAATATTGCTAAATTGCTCTTCATATATACTGTACCATTACCCTCCCACTGGCAATGATGAAAACGGCGCATGCCACCATATCCTTGCCCCACCGCGGTCACCAGACATTTGATCTTTGCTAGCCTCGGAGAAGGCGATGGCACCCCACTCCAGTACCCTTGCCTGGAAAATCCCATGGATGGAGGAACCTGGTAGGCTGCAGTCCATGGGGTCACTGAGAGTTGGACACAACTGAGCAACTTCACTTTCACTTTTCAATTTCATACACTGGAGAAGGAAATGGCAACCCACTCCAGTGTTCTTGCCTGGAGAATCCCAGGGACAGGGGAGCCTGGTGGGCTGCCGTCTATGGGGTCGCACAGAGTCAGACACGACTGAAGCAACTTAGCAGCAGTAGCAGCAGCAGCAGCAGCACCCTAGTAGATGCAAAATAGTACCTCATGGTGTTTCACTTATTTGTAAGTGAAGACAAAGTTTCTCTTTTCTTACATTTAAGGCGGATTTGCACTTTGAGGGATGGCCAGTCGTTTACATTCTTTGCCTATTTTTCTATTGAATTATTGGTCTTTTATCCTTATTGATTCATAGGAGTGCTTTACATACAGATAAGGAAAGTTAGCTCTTTGTAATAGATTTCAAATATTTTCCTTTCCCATCAGTCAGTTGTCATTTGACTTTGTATATGTGTTTCTTTTTTCCTTAACTCAGGAAAACTTTTTCAATTTTATGTAGAGAAACAGATCATTTTCTTTTATAGTTTAGGAGTTTTCTGTGATACCTAAAAAGGTCTTTTCCACTCTAGGATTATACACAAATTTGCCCATTTTTCTGACATATTTATATATATATACTTTTATTTAAAATTTTTATTTTTTAAAAATTTAGTTTGGCCAAGTGGTGCGTCTTGCAGGATCTTATTTCCCTAACCAGAGATCGAACTCGGACCTCCATCAGAAGTGTGCAGTTCTACCCACTAGACTGCCAGGAAATTCCCACATATATAGTTTTTAAAAAATGTTTTGGAATTAGTTTTGGTGCAGGTGTAAGGTAGGGGCCCAATTTAGTTATCATGATGGAAACTTAGTGGTCCCAACCGTATTTATCAAATAACAGTTGAGAATTGTGATCAGATGTAAGCATTGTGTAGATAGGAGGAATTTGTAGAAATATTTTCTTTTTCATTTATTTATCTTTTATGCCAGGGTCTTTAGTTGTGGCATGCGAGATCTTTAGTTGCAGGCATGTGGGATCTAGTTCCCTGACCAGGGAACCCATGCTCCCTGCATCGGGAGCTTGGAATGTTAACCACTGGTCCCAGAAATATTTCATTAATATTTTTTCCCTAGTAACTTGTATTTCTATTTAAGCATCAAATTTTGTTTTTTAGGATTTTTGTCTTTAACCAGTGATTTCTCACATGGGTATAGTCTATAAATTTTTTATTGTGATAAAAACAATTTAAAATTGTTTCATAGGTAAAGCTACACCAAGAGCTGTCTGTGTTCAGCCAAGTGATAAGAGGACTGAATAATTGCAAGTCACTATTTGACAAGCCCTCTTGTCTCTCAAGCCATTCCCTTTAAACAATACAAACTCTTTCTTTCTTTCTTTTGATGTTTATTTGGCTGCACCGGGCCTTAGTTTCGGCATGTAGGATCTAGTTCCCTGACCGGAGGTTGAACCTGGACCCTTGCATTAGAAGCATGATGTCTTAGCCACTGAGTCACTATGGAAGTCCCTACAAACTATTCCTTAGTTGATTAAATACAAAAATTGAAACAGAAGCTAGTATTGCGTTTAAAGACATGAATCCTCTGGGAAAACTCAAGCCTCGTTGATTCATCTGAGGGGGTTAAGAGTTTAAATCCTGACTCACTGACTTCCGGCCCTGACACCTTGGCTAACTTGCTTGACATCTCTGTGCCACATTTTTCTTCATCTACAAAATGAGGAAAACAAAAAGAGAAGGTTCGGTAGGGCCTGAAGCTTCTGCAGTTTAGGCTGGGGCACCGCTTAAAAACTACAAATGTGAAGTGAAGCGCTGTCCCTGTAGGTTCTGGGGGGAGCCTCTCACTTGCAGATTAAAACCTTTTAGCTTCACAGCAGACCTCTGAAAATAGCATCTTTTTCAAGGGCTGTTGGGAATATGGAATGAGGCCATGTGGCTCTGGTTCTGGGGCAGGGTGGGCCTGACTCCCAGACTAACTCAGGTGTATAAGAAGCATTACTTTATTTACTTACAAAAACCTGCCTGAAGTTCTGACGCCAAGCATCCCAATTCCACCAAGCTGGCAAACACCTTCATTTCAGTCATTCTTGAAGCTTTTACTCCACCTCACTCTGAGGGCATATTGAAAGAGGGGGAGCAGGGGACTATTTTTCTGTGACCATCATTTGTCTTTGATCATCGGTACCCACACAGATACCTCCATAGACACCCTTACAGACTCATAGACACACACATGTCCTAACTGAAGCATCTGCTATTCCTTGCTGAATTCCCCTTCAACTTGCAACTCTACATTGCTTCTGATCCGTGCGTGGGACTTGGGGATCTTGGAGGGGTGCCCTGGGAGTGCTGTTTAATAACTTATAAGAAGGCTGCTGTTGGGGGCCCAAACGGCTCTATTCTGCATCATATCAAAGATCCAGCTCTCTGAAGAGGCAAGGCACCAATGGGGCTGAGAGCACGGGACTGGGCCCCGGACAGAACCAGGTTCCAATCCGGCAAAGCCTTGCTTTTCTCATCTGCAGAATGGGGAGGATGATAATGTTTCCCGCACAGAACTGGTGAGTCATCACCATTGAGGTAAATTGAGGTTAAAGGCTTGGCATAGCATCTCCCACACTGTCACAAACTCTAGTGCTAGAGATCGCCTCTCCACTTTTCATAAGCAGATGAGGTAACTGAGTCCCAGAGCCACTGGCTGGCTGGGTGAGGTCACCATGCAGCATTCTGTAAACAGTGGGGGTGATGGTGCTTACTTATTAAAGCATGCTTATTCTATTTGCAAATGACTTAAAAACTAGGTCCAGGAGCTGTTTTTTTTTTTTTTTTTTAATAACATTTATTTATTTGACCGAGCTGGATCTTAGTTGTGGCACATGGCATCCAGTTCCCTGACAGAGATAGAAAGTGGGCCCCCTGTACTGGAAGTGCAGAGTCTTAGCCACTGGATCACCAAAGAAGTTCCAGTGGCTGGTATTTTAAATGACCATACTAGGGTTCAAACGGAGAAAGCAATAGCACCCCAGTTCAGTACTCTTGCCTGGAAAATCCCATGGATGGAGGAGGCTGGTAGGCTGCAGTCCATGGGGTCGTGAAGAGTCGGACATGACTGAGTGACTTCACTTTCACTTTTCACTTTCATGCACTGGAGAAGGAAATGGCAACCCACTCCAGTGTTCTTGCCTGGAGAATCCCAGGGATGGGGGAGCCTGGTAGGCTGCCGTCTATGGGGTCGCACAGAGTCGGACAGGACTGAAGCGATTAGCAGCAGCAGCAGGGTTCAAAAGCACCTAAAGCAGGTGAAAGGATAGACTAAACCCCTTGAAGTAAAACGGAATAGAGGTGGATGTAAAATGAAAAGATTTTGCATGAAAAAGGTTTTGGCTGAAGTTTCAGTACAATCCCCTGTTAAGATGGCTGCCCCCAATCTGATGTGACCTCAGGCAGATCTCTGGTGGTATAGATTGAGGATGAGAGAGGTGACAACTGGAAGGTTGGGCTCAATTCTGGTTGCCGTACTTTTGAGGGTACAGGAGAGACCAGAGTGCAGTTTGTGGAGGGGTAAAGGGTAGCAAGGGGCTTGCCAGGTAGCTCAGCGGTAAAGAGTCTGCCTGCGAGTGCAGGAGACATGGATTTGATCCCTGCTCGGGAGGAGCCCATGGAGAAGGAAATGGCAACCCGTTCCAATATCTTGCCTGGGAAATCCCATGGACAGAAGAGCCTGGTGGGCTACAGTTCATGGAGTTACAAAAGGGACAAGAAGAGCAAAGGATAGTGAGGAATGGGAGATAATGACTTTGAAGAAGGTACTCCGAGGGGCAGAGGTGGGAGCAATAGTAACCCTGCCTGGCTCCAAGGGCAGAACGTGGAGAAGACAAAGCACTGAGAACCAACTCCGACAGTGAAAATGATTGTGTTCATAGGTAGTGAGCACCCCATCACTGGTAGTATGCAAGTGGAGTGAGGAAAGAATTCCTGCTTGGAGCTCCCAGTTTCAGCAAAAATACTAGGCCGTACTGATAAAACCACCCTTTGTTGGCTATATATACACATATTATAGTCAACAAATATGTAATCCATATTTCCCCTACTTTAAGGTGTACTTTATAAAATGAATATTTCTGAAACTGGGACTATCTTAAATCAGTGTGTACGCTTCATGCATAATGCATCCTTCTTTTTGAAAAGTTGTTATTTAAGCTTTTTTGAATCAGCAAAATGAAGTGTACACTCTGGGAAGTTGTTCTGACAAACTGTATTTCATCTTATATCTGCCCTATTAGAATGCATGTCTTGACTTTACAGAAATCTAAATAAGTGATGTGTACGAAAAAAAGAATTCCAACTTTCTTAGTGAAGCCATACTCAAATGTATTGAATCCAGAAGCAGGTGACATTCTACCTTGTTGCTGCCATCCTGGCATCAGAAATGGAAGCGAGACAGGCTATTAAATCGGCTTTTAACAGATTCAGAACAGAAGATTCTTGGCTGGGGGAAAAAATTCCACTTATCAAGAGATGTTATCCCTTCAAAGGATGAGAAACTATTTCATCGTAAAGAGAGTTTGGAGGGAGCTTTTTTTGTTCTGCGAGGACAACATCTGGATTTGAATATGTCCATCCTCAAAAGGAGATTTTTCTCATAATGGATCGGACTCAAAACACTCGAGCATAAGGATCGGTGCCTTTTCAAAAGGAGACACTTGTGGAGGCACGCGGGGGGCCCTCGTGTCTCCGAAGCGCCAGCTCTGGAGGTCCAGGAGGGCCCCGTGCCCTTGACTAGCTTTCACACTGAAAGCCTCCACATCACCTTCTCCGGGAATTTGGGACCTGAATTCATTTAAAAACGTTTGTGGTTTCAGGAGGCTCTCTAAAAAAAAAAAAAAAAAGCCAAAGATGTATTACCATGAAAGATCTTTTGAGAGGCTAGAAAGAAGGAAGCCAGGTCGAGGCCGGCGCGGGCTGTGCTGTAAGTTTGGGAAGGATGCTTCCTGGAGCCCGGCCAGCTGTGGACCACCCAGGCGGACACATGCCCGCCGCCGCGGGTTTGAATCCCGGCTCTGCGGGTCCCTTCCGAAGAAACCTTGGGGGAAGTTGTGTAACCTCTGCGCCCTGCGACGCTCTTTCCTGGAGCCTAGAACTGGAAAGAAGCCCCTGGAAGCCCTGACATCAGAGATGACGCGAGCCTTCGCAGGCGATGACTAGGCAGAACCCGTCGCCACTCCCTTTCCCGCGTCCCGGCCGCTCTGCGCGGGTGTGTCGCCTCCGACCAGGTGGTTCTGGCTCCCGCAGCAGCTTTCTCTAGGTCCGCGCGCCCCAGAGCCCCCCGAGGCCCCCCAGACCCTCGGGGCTCCCTCGGCTAACACAGCCCGATTTCTTACCAGGCCCGTGGGCCGGGCTGTGGCGCCCCCTCCCGGTAACGGCAGGGAGGCGGTGCACGGAAGACGTCATTGCCACATTTCAACCAAAGGAAGTCCTTTCTGGGGTCCAGCCTCGACCTCTCCCGGTGGAGGGGGTGGGGGGGCGTTTGCAGGAAGAAAGGTCATAAGGGAGCTCAAGAGTCCCGTTGCCAGGCTAGGCTGGAGACCACTTTGAGGCCCAAATGAAAGGAACCACCTGGAGTAGGACCCTGCCAGCATGTCTCTGCTGAAAGAGACTTTTGGGGAGTCAGGCTAAGCACTACTGTGCT
>SJXQ01003288.1:71294-158157 GCA_006408695.1 Aepyceros melampus | reverse complement strand
TTCTGCCCTCTGATCTCTGATTCTGTGGAGAGAGTCATTCTGCTTACTAGAATCCCCAGAGTGGTGATAAGGTGGGGAAAGCTGAGTGTCCCACCTGCTCTGAGCCAGGACATGTAGCTGGTTGCTATGGCCACCACCAGCATCTTTAGTCTTCCCCAGTTAGGCCTTTGGACCCACAAATGCTCTCCCAGACAGAGTTCTGCAGGCCCCAGACAGACTTCCAGCAGGCATGTGGACAGTGGGGGCTGGGTCCTGGCTCTTGGGACAGTGTCTTTGAAGGAACCTCTCCGCCTGCAAGGCAGGAGACCCCAGTTCAATTCCTGGGTCAGAAGATTTCCCTGAAGAAGGGATAGGCTACCCACTCCAGTATTCATGGACTTTCCTGGTGGAAATGGCAACCCACTCCAGTATTCTTGCCTGAAAATCCCATGGACAGAGAAGCCTTGTAGGCTACAGTTCATGGGGTCGCAAAGAGTCAGACACGACTGAGCAACTTCACTTTCTTTCTTTCCTGGTGGCTCAGATGGTAAAGAACCCACTTGCAATGTGGAGACCTGGGTTCAATCCCTGGGTTGGGAAGAGCCCCTGGAGGAGGGCATGGCAACCCACTCCAGTATTCCTGCCTGGAGAATCCCATGGACAGAGGAGCCTGGTGGGCGACAGTCCATGGGGTCGCAAAGACTTGGACATGACTGGGCAACTAAGCACTGAGGTTGGAGGAAATGGCTTCCTTATGCAGGTCCGTGTTGTTCTGATCTGCGCCCATTGAAGGGTCCCACTGAGGCCAGTCTGAGGATCCTGGTGAGGGTCCCTTTGAGACCAATCTGAGAAGTCTGAGGTTTATTTGTAAGTCTCTTTGAAGGCTGTCTGAAGGCCTAAAGACTGGGTTGGCCTGAAGGTCAGTCGTGTAAAACCAATAAAAACAGCCTGAGGCTAAGGGTGACATTGACCCTTTTCCCTCCATATAACAAAGAGTGTAAATCTAGCCAAGGCTGCAGGGAGTTCTTACGGCCCAGGGGCTGGTGGAGAGGCTGATGCCTTTCCTTTGGTGATGAGGTGAAGTCGCTCAGTCGTGTCCGACTCTTTGCGACCCCGTGGACTGTAGCCCACCAGGCTCCTCAGTCCATGGAATTTTCCAGGCAAGAGTACTGGAGTGGGTTGCCATTTCCTTCTGCAGAGGATCTTCCCAACCCAGGGATTGAACCTGGGTCTCCCACACTGCAGGCAGTGGCTTTAACCTCTGAGCCAACAGGGAAGCCTTCCTTTGGTGATGGATGAAGTTTATCCCAAACCACAAAACAGTTGACCAGAACCCCCATTCTATCCCAATAAGCAGCTGGCTGATCTTGACCAATCTGGCAAAGGCAACGCACTTCTTGAGGACCACAGCAACTGCCATCTTCCTGGGGAGAGTGACACTATGTTCCCTATCTGAAATGGGCTTTAAGTATGAATAGGACAGATCCGTCTAGTCAAGGCTATGGTTTTTCCAGTAGTCATGTATGGATGTGAGAGTTGGACTGTGAAGAAAGCTGAGAGCCAAAGAATTGATGCTTTTGAACTGTGGTGTTGGAGAAGACTCTTGAGAGTCCCTTGGACTGCAAGGAGATCCAACCAGTCCATTCTGAAGATCAGCCCTGGGATTTCTTTGGAAGGAATGATGCTGAAGCTCCGGTACTTCGGCCACCTCATGCGAAGAGTTGACTCATTGGAAAAGACTCTGATGCTGGGAGGGATTGGGGGCAGGAGGAGAAGGGGATGACAGAGGATGAGATGGCTGGATGGCATCACTGACTCGATGGGCGTGAGTCTGAGTGAACTCTGGGAGTTGGTGATGGACAGGGAGGCCTGACGTGCTGCAATTCCTGGAGTCGCAAAGAGTCAGACAGGACTGAGCAACTGAACTGAACTGAACTGAACTGAACTGAGGAGTTCACCTATTGAACAAGGGGGGAAGGACCGAATTGACTGAGTGACGCTGGTGAAGACATAGAAACGTGGAACAGTTTTCTGTGGGCCAAGAGAACCACAAATATACCAGTTTCCCTGAAGTCAAGAACTTGCAAGAGCTAGGCATACAAGTATCAAGCAAAATAAAGTAAGAGAGAAAGTGAAAGTGTTAGTCGCTCAGCTGTGTCCAACTCTTTGCAACCCCATACAGCTTGTCAGTCTCCTCTGTCCTAGTGGGTAGCTGTTCCCTTCTCCAGGGAACCTTCCAGGGATGGAACCCGGGTCTCCTGCATTGCAGGCAGATGCTTTACCATCTGAGCCACCAGAGAAACCCTAAAGTAAGAGAGAGGGCCTTGCAAACTCTTGAGTGCTACACAAAAAGAGGCCTTGCTGTTACCACCCAGCTTTCTTATTTGTCATGGGAACCAAATGACTCGAAGTGTGTGAAGTTGCATTGTAAACTGGAAAGTATTTGTGAAAATGTTAATTAATATATTTAGAGAGTAGGTAGATTAGTGTGAGAATGTAGAGACGGAGTAGACAATTAAAGTATCTGCTAATTTCTCTCTTGAATTCACATTTTAGGCGATGTTTGTAAACTGAGAACTCTAATTACTTTTCTCCCTCACACTTCTTTTCAGATGAATACACTGTAAGAGAGTTATAGTAGCTATTAAAAATATTGTCAATTTCCTGGTAGATCAGTTGGAACTCTTTATATTAACAAGTTAACAGAATATAACTCTTATACTCAGAGTTAACAATGTAACTCTTTGTAACTCTTGCAAGTTAACAAGCAAGGCTTCCCTGGTGGCTCAGCGGTAAAGAATCTGCCTGTCAGTTCAGGAGATGCAGGTTTGATCCCTGGGTCAGGAAGATCCCCTGGAGAAGGAAATGGCAACCCACTCCAGTATTCTTGTCTGGAGAATCCCATGGACAGAGGAGCCTCGCAGGCTACATTCCGTGGGGTTGCAAAAGAGTTGGACACAACTTAATCGCTAAACAACAGAAGACCCAGAGCAAACCAGCTCACCCAGTAAAGGGAATGGGTAATTTTTAATGTGATGTGAAAGTCCAAAGGTATCATGAGCCTCAAGATGAGTTTGACTCAGGGTTTGTTAATCCTGATGCTGAGGCCTGTTTCCCTGTGTGGGATACTGGTACTTTCTAGGTCTCTTCCCCCAAATCTTGGGAGAGAGAGGGGCATCCCTTTGGCCAACCATCCAACCAATTTTCTGAGCATCATGTCTGTTTGGACTAACCTGGGTCATGGGGGCGGGGAATGCCAGGGCCTCTTTGGCACAGGTTTGGATCAAGTGTCCATCCCTAAAGCAATCACCATGGGACATGAGAAGGTGGAAGGGGCACCCACCATACCTGGCCGCTCAGGGGGACCCCTGGACTTCAGGCATGCGGACCTGGAGTCATGTTCAGTTTCTGCCTTCATTGCTGTTTCAGCATCTAAATTTTCTCTCCTTTTGCAGGCATGATACTGGTCCAGGCCTTGTCCCATCGCCTCACATTTCAATTACTGCCTTGTGGTCTTTGTTGTTGTTGTTTAGCCACTTAGTCACTAGCCTCTTTGCTTGCCAGTACATTTTTCTTGATAGCTGCTCAAAACCTTTAATCACAGCAAAGGACACACATCACAGCCAATGTGATGAGGCAGGGAGCATGGTTGCAAAATCCAGCTCTGGGAAAATTAACGTCGTTTGCCCAAGACCCAATCTGATCGCTAGAAAACCCAGTAAAATTAACTCAAAACAATTAACTATGGCAAATAAAAGAGTTTTGTGAGATATTGGAATCAAAATAAGAAAAATAAGAAGCAAGCTCTTTTCTATAACGACAATAATCAGTTTAAAAATGACGTAGCAGATTATCTGGAGGAGAGGGTTTTTACTTTTTTGTAATTTCATGAGGAAGCTCACTTGGGGATAGTTGGTTTCTGGAAGTAACGTTAGTTTCTAGAGGTGGAGGCACACTTGACCTTGAATTAGACCCCTCCCCCCAGCCTAGGATGGATCCATTATACAAGTAAGGCAGGTAACCACCGGGTTTTCTAGAAAGAAGCCGGGAAGAAGGAAATCTAGGTGCAGGAAGGCAAACCGAGATGGTAAATATTCTGTTTTGTAATGACTGCATTTAAGCAGTTTGCTTTAGAGGTGACTTGATTTTATTGCCTGGGATAGGAGCAGAGGGGAACAGGGATTTTCAGGTAGAGAGAGGGAGAGGGAGGAGGCGAGAAAGGGATGGGGAGAGAGAGGATGGACAGAGAAAAAAGGGGGAGGAGGAGAAGAAGGGGAAGAAAAAAGAAGGGGGGAGGGGAGCCAGGAAAAGGTGAGGTGACAAGCAACCCCCCAGGAGTGTGGGTGGAACACCTCAGCACCTATCTGCCTTCCCCAGTTGTCTAGGTACACTTCTTAAAATGTCGTAAATATAATTCTCAGGCAATATGTAGTGAACAATCAAAATATTATTTAACTCAATGAGAATTGAACAAAGCTGATTCAAAGGAGGATATGAGAAACTCATATTCAAAGGAGAATATGAAAAGCATGATGCAATATGATGACTAGACACAGGTGAAGGTGAAGTCGCTTAGTCGTGTCCGACTCTTTGTGACCCCATGGACTGTAACCTACTAGGCTTCTCTGTCTATGGGATTCTCCAGGCAAGAATACTGGAGTGGATTGCCATTTCCTTCTCCAGGGGATCTTCCCAACCCAGGGATCGAACCCAGGTCTCCCGCATTGGAGGCAGATGATTTAACCTCTGAGCCACCAGGGATTAAATTCCTATAAGGCAACACAACCATAACCTTTGGGGTTATTTTCTCTTCTGGATGGAAATCATTTGCACCTTATCAGTTTTCTACAAGTGAGCATCTAACTTTACAGAGTGTGTGCCCTGATCAATAGTAATTAGAATGTCAAACAAAGCTGCAGGCCCCAGAGAGTCAGCTGACTCTAGACCAGCTTGTTGGCCAAATCACAGGATGGGGCGAGAACTCAGCTATCTTTTCACCAATTTCCAAGTTTTGAATAGGATTAGCGGAAGGGAATTTCATAGAAGAATATGCTTTGCACAATTGAGTTTGAGTGTTCAGGGCTCAAAGTCATTCCAGAGGTACATGAAAAGAAATATGAACCCAGCTTTCAATATGGTGAAGTGGACAAATAAGAGAAGGGTCAGTTGTTGCCAGTGGCTTGGTGGGCTCCATGTGGGGTTAGGAAGATTTTCTGTACCCATCCTTGTGCCACACTTTGAAGCACCTCTACTTGGGCTCAGAGTTACACCAACCTTTTTATTTTCTGGAGTCTTCTTCCTGCTTTAAAAAAAAAATTTTTTTTTTATTGTGGTAAAATACACATATACATAAAATAAAAATTACCATTTCAGTATTTTTAAAATGTCTAGGTCAGTGGTATTAAGTATATTCACATTGTTGTACAAGCATCAACACTTCCCATCTCTAAAACTTTTTCATCATCCCAAACTGAAACTCTGTACCTAGTAAACCCCAGAGCCCCATCACCCCTTTCTTCTACTTCCTGGCCACAACCATTCTACTTTCTGTTCTCTGAATTCAAATACTCCAGATACCTTATATAAATGGAACAATGCACTATATATCTTTTGTGACTGATTTATTTCACTTAGCATAAGTTCAAAGTTCATCCCTATTGGAGCAATATATCAGGACTTTGTTACTTTTTAAGGCTGTATATACCATATTTTGCTTATTCTTTCATCCATCAATGGACACTTGGGTTACTTACACCTTTTGGCTATTGTGAATAATATTGCTGTGGACATGGGTACGTAAATATCTGTTTAAATCCCTGCTTTCAGTTCTTTGGGGTACATTCCTAGGGAAGGGATGGTTGGACCATATCATAACTGTATGTTCAGACTTTTGAGGGACCACTACACTCTCTTCCACAGCAGCTGCACTGTACCTTTCCATTAGTAATGCACAAGGGTTTCAATTTCTCTACATTCTTGCCAACACTTAAATTTTGTTGCTGATTTGTGTAATAGCCCTCCTAATAGATGTGAAGTGAAAACTTTGTTTTAAAATAATTGCTTGACTGTCACTGGGTATTAGAAGAAGATCTCATTGAGACTCTGTCCCGTGTTTCAAGTGCCCAGGAGTCTCTGGGGCTGATGCAGTCAAAATGAGGCCAGTTCTGCTTCCAGGACCCCTCCCCAAGAAACAAGGCCCCCTGCTGCTGTTGCTCATTCCTACCACATGGTGTCACTGTTGAAGATTCGTTCTGCACAGCGTGAAGGGCCTTGCTCCTCTGTGGCTATGCCGGTGTCTCTGTTGGTTCAGCTCTCGCCGTGGTTGCCACTCGTTCATCCAGAGGAAATGATAGGCTTTGACTAGGATGACAACTCCTCAATTAAATTAGACAAATATTTACTGAGTACCTACCATGTGCCAGGCACTGAGCTAGGTCCTGGGAAAACAGAGCAAGATAGACAGCAATCCTTGCCCTCTGGGGCTAAACAATAAANTGATGCTTTTGAACTGTGGTGTTGGAGAAGACTCTTGTGAGTCCCTTGGACTGCAAAGAGATCCAACCAGACCATCCTAAAGGAGATTAGTCCTGGGTGTTCATTGGAAGGACTGATGTTGAAGCTGAAACTCCAATACTTTGGCCACCTGATGCAAAGAGTTGACTCATTTGAAAAGATTCTCCTGCTGGCAAAGATTGAAGGCAAGAGGAGAAGGGGATGACAGAGGATGAGATGTTGTATGGCATCACTGACTCAATAGACATGGATTTGGGTGGACTCTGGGAGTTGGTGATGGATGGGGAGGCCTGGCACACGGGTTCATGGGGTCACAAAGAGTCGGACACAACTGAGCAACTGAACAGAACTGATGAGACAAGATTCCATGATTTTATTTTTTTGAATGTTGAGTTTTAAGCCAACTTTTCTACTCTCCTCTCTCACTTTCATCAAGAGGCTCTTTAGTTCTTTTTCACTTTCTGCCATAAAGTGTCATCTGCATATCTGAGATTATTGATATTTCTCCTGGCAATCTTGCTTCCAGCTTGTACTTCATCCAGCCCAGGTTTCTCACGATGTACTCTGCATACAAGTTAAACAAGCAGGAGGTCTTAGACATAGCAATTATATAAGAAAAAGAAATAACAGCATCCAGATTGGAAAGAAAAAGTAAAACTACCACTATTTGCAGATAACATGACATTATATAGAGAAAACTCTAAAACGGCTGTCAAAAAACTGTTAGAACTAGTAAGCAAATTAAGATGCATTGTGGTCAATGAACGGACACACTTTATAATATAGTGTCTATATATAGTATTCATGATGCAAAGTTGAATAAGACATAGAGCATATTAAGAATAACCTTAGAAATACAAAAGTAAAATAGTTTCCCTGTCCCTGGGATTCCCCAGGCAAGAACACTGGAGTGGGTTGCCATTTCCTTCTCCAATGCATGAAAGTGAAAAGTGAAAGTGAAGTCGTTTAGTCATGTCTGACCCTCAGCGATCCCATGGACTGCAGCCCTCCAGGCTCCTCCATCCATGAGATTTTCCAGGCAAGAGTACTGGAGTGGGTTTCCATTGCCTTCTCCATATAGAATATATACAATATGCAAATATACCTATATAAAATGTGCTTAATATATAATATTAAGGTATAGTATAGTATGTTATATTCCACTACAAATGTATCAGAAGTAATGGTACTAAGTCCTCCACAATGTATTGAATTTTCTGCCTGGTGAAATAAAACATGACATGTAAATCACAGTTCATAATATATTTTAAAGTTTGACTTTTTAGCCACAAATACGAACCTGTTTTTTCAACCTCCTTAGCTACATTCACTTTACTTCTGCTTTCCTTTGCATTACCTTTTGGATAAACTCCCTTTCTGGAGCATCAAAACGCTCATTTCCTATGGGACTGATTTCACTTGCTCCTAGGGTAGATGTATAACAAAACCCTGAAAAGTCAGTGATTTCTATTTCACTGTGCTCAGTAATTGCCTCCAGGAAGTTATATGACTGAGACCACGCCAATGCATGTTATTGTTGGAATTTTACCATAAATCTTAAAACTGAGGCATTCTATTTTTATCAAGATTACAGGATATAACGGTGTTGTAAGTCTATAACTCTTGGTAGTCATTTTTGTCACCATGTCAGAGAGCATTTCTGAGAACTTGTCCAAAAAGAGGAAATAGGTTAATAGATGTATTGAAAACACACTTGCCTGATGACACCATTTGAATCCTTAACTCAGCCCTAGCTGGAATGTATTTCATTCCTTGAGTTTCCAAGTCTTTTAGGCCAACATTTATTTCTGAAATTTTGGAAACTGGAAAAAGTTAAACAAACAAACACTGAGCTTTTTAGAAATTGCAAAAAATATCTTCCTATGACTCCAAGTATACAACTGAGTATTTGTTTGGAGAGCTACTTTGGCATTTCCTGTCAGAGACTCACATTTGTGAAATGGCTAGTAAACTCATTAAAATTAAGATATCTGAAACTGAGAGTGGGTGTTTGTTGATAGCATAAATGCCTGTAAAGAAGACTACTTCCCTAGGGAGTAACTGTTATGGTGAATGATAATATTATTTTATTAGTATTTTATCAATTTATACACTAGAGATAGGCCATTCTTTGGACAATCTAAATATAGATATTGGTGTCCTTTGATACTAGGCAAAGGAGATGAGAGAGCAGTTCATAAAAATAATAAAGAATATATACACATATGAATAACAGATTCATAGAATTAGTATAAATAAATCTGAGTATTTCTTTTATTTTCTGTAAAAAAAAATTTAATAGAGTCATTTCTACAAGAAATTACAGAAACTATCTAAATGGTAATTAGAAACTGCATTAATAAGTGTACATTTTTATCTAGATTTATTTTATATATGTAAGTTTCCCACTACTAAAGGATAGTTGGAAAACATAATCAAAGTTAACTTGAATGCTGAGAAAATATGATATGATATGTATTAAGTATGTTGTCTTTCTTCTTTTAAAAATTAGGACAAGATTTTAGTTCATCTTTTATATTTCAGTTACAAGTATTCAGCTAATTGTTTTTGTTACCTTAATCTACTAAACCAGACTTTTTTCCTCTTCTTTAAAATATGAAAAAATCACAGTTTCTCTTGTCCCCAGAAGTATTTTTTTTCCTTATTGTTGTTTTCTGGAGACCATATTATTTTTGACTGTTTAATTACAAATAAGCATAGCAGTAAGTCATGTCAGATTCTTGTGATCCCATGAACTGTAGCCTGCCAGGCTCCTCTGTCCATGGGATTCCCCAGGGAAAAATACTGCTGTGGGTTGCCATTTCCTTCTCCAGGGAAACTTCCGACTCAGGAATTGAACCCAGATTTCCCACACTGCGAGCAGATGTTTCAAGATGCTTTACCGACTGAGCTACATGGGAAGCCAAGTCAAAGTCAAGTACGTTCAAGGACTAGAGAATCCATGGAACTCTCTAGACCAGAATACTGGACACCTTGCCCTTCTCCAGCAGATCTTAGTGACCCAGGAATCAAACCAGGGTCTCCTGTACTGCACATGGATTCTTTACCAACTGAACTATCAGGAAGCCCCACTGACCCATAAGAATTTTCAAATGTAGTACAGAGAGCCCCCACGTATTCTTTACTCGTTTCCCCCAATTTTCCCTAAATTACTATACTTTACATATATCAGTAGTACCATATCAAAACCAGAAATTTGACAATGGTTCAGCACATGTGCAAGATTGTGTCACTTATCACATGTGTAGATTTATATAACCTCCATCACAATCAAGATGCAGAACTATTCCACCATCACCAAGATCTCTCAGATGCTACTTCCTTATAGTTACACACATCTCCGCTCCATCACTCTCACAAACTCCTAAAAGTCACTCATCTGTTTTGTCTCTATAATTTTATTATTCTGAAAATGATTCATACTTGGAGTCATACATTATGTGACCTTTTGAAATTGGCTGCATTCCACAGCATCGATGAACTGTTCGTTTAACCATTCAGTTATGGTAGGACTTTTTAGTTGGTTTGAGTTCTTGGTGAGGATGCAGAGAAACTAGATCTCTCATATTATTACAGGTAGGAATAATAAATGGCAGTGAGTCACTCTTGAAAGAAGTTTTGCAGTTTCTTAAAAAACTAGATATGCACTTACCATTTGATTCAGTAAGTACACTCATGGGCATTCATCCTAGATAAATGAAAACTTATGTCCACACAAAAACCTAAATAGGATTATTCATAGCAATTTTATTTAGTGTGTAACATTTTTTGTTTCTGATCTTTAGAGTGACAGTTATTTCAACAAATATGTGTGCAATATCTATTCCTTACTCAGTTCGTAATTCACTTGTCTCCATCAAATACATGAACTTTGCAAGTAAGCCTCACTCCCCAGCATGCATACAAAGCCATCTACTGCATCTGATCAAACCAAACCTCCATGCACTGCCTGACCAAGCATGTACCTCTTTTCTGTGAACTCATCCTGACTTCATCCCTATATTGGAGACCTGACCCCTTCCTGAGCAGTCCCATACGTTCCATCACATGCTTCTTTCTTTCCATTACCCATCTGAAGGGAGGGTCTGTGTTTTACTAGTCTTTGCTTTTCTAGTACTTGGCAATATAATTCCTTCCACTTAGTAAAAGACAAATAGATAAATTAATCTTTCAATTAACTGTGTCTGACACATTTATATTTAATTCTTACAACTATGCTTTGAGTTGGTATTATTATTATCTCCATTCTATAAAGAGGACGTCAAAGCCGGAAAAAAAAAAGTTAACTAAACCTTTACAGTTCAGCCTGGAGTCAATAGAATGTAAATAGCCTGATCTAAAATCAATCTTCTTTCTTCTAGAAACAGCTGCCTAAATCGATAGATTGCCCTATTAAAAAAAAAAAAATGTTCACACATTGCTTTTCAACTACGAAGTAGGTTTTTCTCAAAAATAGAGGATAAAATTAAGAGAAGGGGACTGAGGAACACATGGGTGACTTCTCTATCTTCTGACTTAGCTTTGTTTCAGGCTAGGGTAGAGGCCCTTCCCTACGGGACATGATGTCTATTTTTTCCTATCCTACCCTTGTCTTAGGAACAGTTGTTGAGATATTTCACTGCAAACATTTGTCTTAAATAAGTCCTCTGAAATCTTTATAGCTCATTGTTTTTAATACAATTTTAACAAGGCTTTTAAACTTCATAATATCTTTTTTGCCAACTTTATGCCTTTATTACAAAAATAGAAAGAGCTCCCTTTTCTATCTTAAATATTTATTTTCATTAAAGGCAGTAGGATCACCAGCTTGCCAAACACTGATTCCTTTCCATTCTATGCTTCCCTCTCCTTCTTTACTCAATAAAGAACCAGATAAACAGTGCTTTAGAACTACCTCAGACAGCTTTCTACATAACCATTTGAATGGTTTGGTTTGTCTTAGACTATCTCAGCCCATGTCTCTGAATACTTACTCTGAATACTTGACCTATCCAGATATTTGTTAATAAGGAACATTTTAGAAAATTACAATATGGTTCTACTAAATTGCCTCTTTTTGGGTCATCAATCTATGCTTGCATAAAAATATTTCACAAAAACAATCTTTCAACTTGGACTATTTGCCTTCAGCATCACAGGTCCCCATAAATTACTATTTAATTTCAGGTAATAAGCCATGCATTGAATATTATGCACCTTCAGCTAAATAGAAATCACTAGTATTTGATAATTAGTGACTAAAGGGCTTCAACCTGAACTTTATTTTCTTAATATTTCCCTCAGTATATGAAAGTGTTCAATTTTCTTGTTTCTGAATTTTATTTTCTGGTAAAAAAAAAAAATAGATCTTTCTGTTTATGAAAATTGACCCTGTCTAGCTCTGCAGGTTGTTTGGAATATGCTCAAATGAGACAAGAACTTCACTCAAGTTAAGGCCTTTTATTTAAACTTTCATTGTTTTTCCACATCATAGTAACGACATTGGTTTAGTGCTCTTATGTTATTTTCCCACTATCACTGCAGTATCAAATGATCACCTGGACAGTCAGAAGGCTTTACAACTATACATATTTAGGATATTAGCACGGTGGTATTAAAGGAATTTGAAACATTCCAAATGAATAATGGTTAGCAATGAGAACAGAGAACTAATAATGGAGACGGACAAGATTTACTTGCTTGATAGGAAATAGAGTAAGTTGCCTGATAGGATCAGAGAACATTTCTGCTCTAAGTTTCACTCATTTCCATTTTGAGAAAGAGAAAAATCTATTCAAAATATCAGAGCTACATTTTTAGCCTTTTATGACTAGACTTCTAAGTTTCCTCTTCATGTTCTCATTTTTAAAAACCTTTACCTTAATGTTTTTGTCAATTAGTGTAAAAAAAAAAATTAAAAGTAAGCAAAGGAGTAGCATGACAAAACCAAGAAGTGAATACATTCAGTATTTCAGAAGACAGGCAGGGAAACCTGATGTAGTGATACATATAATCAAGGAGAAAGGAGGTCGGGGAAAATCATTGTATTTTGAAGACACTTAAGGTAAGGAATGGTGGGGAAACTAAATATACAGATGATGAGAGAAGGAGGTAACACATTTTGTCTTTGGATATAGATATATTTTAAGTTAAGGGATGCATGGATATATATGTGGACTCAGAAGGATATGAAAGAGGGAGTAAGGTATCTTGAAGATGAAGAATTGCCTTAGTGAGAGAGTGAGAGAGTAAATAAATGTGACAGAGAAATAATAGCTCTAGTTTACAAGATAAATTGTTGTGTTCCTCCTCTTGGGAAACAGCAGCTGCTTTTTCCTCTTTTAAATTTGGTTTATATAGTGCTATGTAGAACAAATTGAATTTATGACATTGCTAACATTAAATTACTGGGTTGAGCTCTAATATCCTCTAACTAATGGGCTTTTTTCTTGATAAGATTTGAATTTCTTTATCTATCTAACATAAAGATCATTGTCCATTTAAAGTAAGTATAAGCTGGTGCATGGACTTTAGCCAATAAGCAAAATCATCACCACCAACCCCAATCTCCTTCAAAAGCTTAATATATCCAGTTTCTAATTCAGTGCTAACAATAAAAATTCTGAGTTGAATATTGGTATAAAATATGGATCATGTGTGCTATTTAAAAACAGTTTATTCTTGGTGCTAGAGTATTTTGGGTAATATATTCAGAAATAGAAGTTTTGTGCTCTTTGGTTGTAAACTGAAGGAGCTGGTGCTTTTTAAAAATCAATATTCAAACCTAGAGTTTCTGAGGAGAGGATGAATGACTGTCTTCTTCCAGAAACTCTAAATTTTGCGAACATCAATGACACCACTAACAATTCTCAATAATGTAAAAACTCCATAACATAAAATGTAATCTTTGCTTTCCTATTTGTAAGATCTCTTAAGAGTGTTCATATGTGATACTTTTATTCCATATTATGCCAGAATTGTATCTTCAATTATAAATATATAGGTATAATAATTTGCACCAAAAATTACTCCAGACATGGGTGAATGGAGAATAATTCCATTGTATTCTCGATGTACACCTGGACCTTCTCCATTAACTTAATACTCTGTGCCCTTATGTTGACTGCCTCACTTTTCAGACTTAACTATTACTTTGTACCCCCAGGTTACCAGACTAATCATTTATATGTATAGATATGTCTAAGATAACATGAATAGCTATCCTTTTCTCCATCTGCCTGGTCACTAAGAGAGTGTCCAGTGCTCTCACTCTAAATACTAAATTATCTTTAAAGGATGGTAAAGGCTTGCAATGCTTACACTATACATGTTAGATAAACAGCTTTACAATTTACCAAGTGTCTCCAGAGTTTGAATGTATGTGCATGCTAAATCACTTCAGTAGTTTGACTAGTTATGAGCCTTGGACTGTAACTCATCAGGGTCCTCTGTTCATGGGATTCTCCAGGCAAGAATACTGGAGAGGGTTGCCCTCCATGCCCTCCTCCAGGGGATCTTCCCAACTCAGAGATTGAACCCCTGTCTCTTAACTCTCCTGCATTGGCAGACAGGTTCTTTGCCACTAGTGCTACCTGGGAAGCCCCAGTGCCATAAATATAATAATCCTTTGTCAAGGTCCAAGGTGCTATATTGTTAGCAATAGCTTTTTCTTAAATTAATTCTAGCTCTTTCAGAATATTGATCATGGTGGTAGGAACTGCTCAAGTTCTAAGTACAAATAAATGCCTTTTCTTTAGGGATGTATCAGAGTCAGCTATGTGAGTAAAATTTCTACTTATTCATGAAAGGCCACTAGTTATTCAGAGATGTCTGATAACTGCCAGTACACATGCAGATAATTTGGTTAGAGAGAAGAATGTAATGTCATGGCCAAAGAGGTTATATGATAAATTTTAAAAAATAAGCAAGTTTGTCAAATCATATGATATATGTCGAGGAGTTGATGAAAAATTTTACAATGGAGTTTTCCTCTTTACTCATTAGATGCAACTTATGTATTTGTGATGAACTGTTTGTAAATTTTCTAACCACCCTTTAATTGACACTGATAAAAAGATTTAGTGTCAAGGAAAGGAGAAATGCATAGCCATTTTAAAATCAGTATTTCTATTTTGAAAATTTTGGTTGACCTCTTTTTGTGTTCTTAATGTTTACATAATTTATGTAACCATTGTATTTAAAGCTAAGTGAGGTGATAAAACACAGTATATGGTTTATTATAATAAAAAGAGAACAGCAGCCCCACTGTTTATGTAGGACAAGTACAGTGGCAGTGACATTGGAAGAAAGCATTTCAACGGAAATACACACACACACACACACACACACACACAACTATTCAGAACATCTACAGTCTTTCTAATGAGATGTTATTGCACAAACAAGGAAATAAGGGGGCAGTAGATGTTCTTTTATATTCCATTATAAACATTGATGATGGTTTGTGATGAACGGTAATGCATATGAAAAAAGATAAAATGAAATGAAATGAAATCAGTTTTAATTTCAACAGGCCAGACATCTGGATTAAGTACCAAAGGATAAGGTTCCAATTCAATGAATGATTTTCTTTTTTAATAAAAGAAGAAAGGCTTTTTAAGTTTTAAAACAAGCAACTTAATTTTTGTACCTTATTCCTCTCTTTATATTTGAGTATATTTGAGTTCCATTAATCTATAAATATAAGTATTATATATATCTATGCAAAATTATCTTTTTGTAAAATTTTACTGACACTTCAGCAACTATTGTTTTAAAGTTTCAAAATATTTTTTGTTAGTAATGGTCTAAACCAAATAATCACACAAGCTAAACTGTTACACCTTGCACTACTTAACATGTTAAGCGTGCTTTAATATATATTAATTACTTCATTAATATGATTGCTATTAATGTCTGTTGTTCAGTTGCTCAGTTGTGTCTGACTCTGCAACACCATAGACTGCAGCACACTAGGCTTTCCTGTCCTTCACTATTTCCCAGAGTTTGCTCAAATTCATGTCCATTGAGTCAGTGATACTGTCTAACCATCTCATCCTCTGCTGCCCTCTTCTCCTTCTGTCTTCAAACTGCTAATATCTAGTTGAGGAAATTTGGATTAATAGTAGTAATACATCATTGTCACAAAGCAAATAAGTAGATTATGGAGGCAGATATCTCTTCAAAATTACCGTACAACTGAAAACTAATTTATGGTAAGAAGCCAAAATAGATTTTAGTAAATTCAAAAACTAAAAGGGTAGCTGAAAGAAGGAACGGGATATAAGAGAGCAGTCAACTTTAGAGATACTAGAGAAAAAATACAATGGTATAATCGGTTAAGGGCTGTCATGTTAGTACTTTAAACAAAAATATATTGAGCCCATTAAGCTTGTATCTGAGTTAGTTTCAACACTATAATCACTGAGCTGCTGTTCTTGATACCAATGGCTCAGTTACACTCAGCAAGCATAACATGTGGAAAGATTGACACATGGTAACAGTAACAGTCAATCAAATGAGAAGCTGTCAAATAAAGAAGGAATTGTTTTTAACATCAGAAGATTAAAAAGACAAGACTCTCAGAGGAAGGAGATTACTGACCATAGCAACACCCACACAAATATTTTATTGCGTTTGCTTTCCAATTACATAAGATTTTAATGAGCTGCGGAAAAACAGTAGGTGTAGGTTATACTGTATTAGGCTTACCTTAAGCAGCTGTCTCTGGCTTTGAATGATATTTTATTCAACAACAAAATTTTTCAAAGCATCTGAACACATGCATGAATATGCTGATTTTGGAAACCCCAATTAAAAGTACCATATTTGTCATTCTAATCCCTATGAAATGTATTGACAAGGAAATAGCTTTATTGAGACAATCAAAAGCCTCCTTTCTGAGAAAAATAAGGTGTTAAAAAACAGTGGATAAAATTTGGGATGCTAAAGGATTTTTATGGTTTCTCTCACTGCAAATAATACTAATAAAATCATTGTGTATTTTCCTTTCTTTTTTATCTTATCTGACAAAGACATGCAAAATGTTTTTAGAATAAAAAATTCATTAAATAAAATACTCCTCTATTTTTGGAAACAACCAATGGCATTCCTTGTTAAAAGCACATTTTATTCGCTTGCATCTTACCAAATATCTCCCAGAACAGTTCTAAAATAACCATTGCCATGCTTGTATGTCTATCCTACTAAAGAACAGTGTTTTAATTCATGTTTTGGAAAGGGAGAAGATTAAAGTGTTAAGTTAATTCCATTAGTCTACTTTACAAATATGAAAGCACTATTTGAATATAATATCTATATCCATATTTAGAAACACATTATAATAACTTTTATAACTTAGAGGAGATATATATCTAAGTAGAAAATTAGATCAAGTTACTTGTGCTGTATTATAATGCCAATCTTTCCAGAATCATGAAAGTTCTTAATGCATTTTTTAAGATTAGATAATGAAAGGCATTTGAAAGAATACTCCTTAAAGATATTTCTAAATTATTTGAATAATAAAAGTCAGTTAATTTTGAGGAAAATCAAAGAGTCTTGATACTTGTGGGAAATAAAGCATCATAAATATATTAAGGGAAATAGCCGTCTTTATACATATAGACTCTGTACCTTAAGAGACAGAAAGGATGCTAAATAATTACAAGCTTGTTACCAAGACCAATGTACTAACAACATTTGTTTCATTTAATATTCACAAACATTTCCTTCATCATATAAAAAGTGATATTTCAATAGTTTCTAAGGCCAGAAATACTGTTTTATATAATTATTTAAAAAATCAATTATGTCTTCTTATGTTTTTCACAAAAAAGGGATATATGTTGCAGAAAGTGCTTTAGTAAAAGGAGCAGAGATTTAAAGTTTAAATGAACTATCATTTTAATGGTAACAAAAAGAAAACATTTTCCCTTTCTCTTATCATCAAATATCTAAGAAGGAAATACCAGTTCTACACAATCTGTTCAGTAAATACAAGGAAAGGGAAACTCCCGAATTCATTTTGTGAAGCCAGCATTGCTTTGATAACAATAACCAGACAGAAACTTTACAGGAAAAAAAAAAAAAGACATGATATCCCTCACTGAATATAGATACAAAATACCTTAATACAGTGTTAGCAAATTCAACCCATCAATACATAAAAGGAATAATATATCATTAAGAAGTAGAATTTATTCCAGAAATGCAAGTTTCAATTAATATTTTGAGAATAATCGATTCAATTTGCCATATCCAGAAGATAAAAACAATTTATAAATCTACAAGAAGCCAAATAACCCAGTCAAAAAATGGGCAAAATATGGAATCTAAAATAAATGGTATTGATGAACCTAATTGCAGGGAAGGAATGGAGATGCAGATGTAGAAAATGGACTTTGAATATAGTGGGGGAGGTAGAGAATGAGACAAATGGAGAAAGTAGCATCAACATGTATACATTATTAGGTGTGAGATGGATAGCTGATGAAAAGTTGCTGTGGAGCACAGGGAACACTGTCTGGTGCTCTGCGATACCTGGAAGGATGGGAGGAGGGAGGGAGACTACAGACGTAGGGGATGTATGTATAATTATGGCTAATTTGCATTGTTGTATGACAGAAATCAACACAACATTGTAAAAAAAAAATTTTAAGGAAATAAAAACTCCATGATCATTTACATATGTTCATGGATGAATCAAATTGTCAACAATAACTGTCTTCCCTTTTATTTACTTTTCTTGAATTAGTACTTGGCTTATTTTTTTCCCATTGGCTTAGTTTCCTCTGAATCCATCCTTAAGTTTTTCCAAATGTTTTATCAAATCTGTTCAAAAACAATATTAGCTTTCAAATTTAAAAAAATGGGCAAATTATTTGAAAAAAGTTAACACCTTACCAAAGATGATCTACAAATTATTAATAAGCTTATAAAAATATTCATAGTACCACTGATCATTAGGGAAGTACAAATTGAAGTTATATAATGACATACTTTTGAATGATGAAAATTAGAAAAATTGACAATAAGTGTCATGAGAAAATAGGGCCATTGGAATTTTCATATATTTTTAATGGTACAATATATAAAAAAGAGGTACAAACACTTTTTAAAAGAGTTGGGAAATGTCCCATAAAGCTAAGTATAGATTTGTTCAATGACCAGCAATATCACTTCTAGGTAATTACTAAAAATAAATAAATAAATACAAATGTATGTACTTAGCTATTCATGTTTGCTTTATGTATAATAATCTCCAACTGAAAAGAATTCAAATGTCCATTGTAGAATATCTAGATTGTGATATGTTCATACAAAACAATACTGTCCATCATTAAAAGAATTACCTACTGATATGTGTTGCCATATGGATTAATAACAACAGCAATACACTAAGTCAAAGAAGCCATAGAGAAAACATTACATATTTTATGCACACATTTACTTGAATTTCTAGGATACACAAAACTATAGTCATAGAAGGGCAGATCAGCAGTTGTCAAGATCCTGGGGACTGAGGGAAAGGAACAGACTGCAGGCAGACATGGGGTTAATTTTAAGAATACTGAGGATGTTTTATGTAATTATTTTAATTTTTATATACAAATCATCATAGTTCTTCAATCTTTACCCTTAAAATTTAGTTGGATTTTATTGTATGTATACAATATTCTGGAGAAGGCAATGGCACCCCACTCCAGTACTCTTGCCTGGAAAATCCTATGGACAGAGGAGCCTGGTAGGCTGCAGTCCATGGGGTCGCTAAGAGTCGGACATGACTGAGCGACATCACTGTCTCTTTTTACTTTCATGCATTGGAGAAGGAAATGGCAACCCACTCCAGTGTTCTTGCCTGGAGAATCTCAGGACGGGGGAGCCTGGTGGGCTGCTGTCTATGGGGTCGCACAGAGTTGGACACAACTGACGAGATGCAGCAGCAGCAGCATACAATATTCTAGTAAATCTGATTTAATTCAAAAGTATCTTATCCAAAGTCATTTACTTTGTAAAAGGGAGACTAGCTATCGAGTCCAGACACCCTGAATATGAGTACAATATAATACATGTTTCTGAAAGTTAGTACTACTATCACATATAAAGAAATAAACTGAGATGAGCTCTTCCAGCTATGGTGAAAGTTAATTCAGTGCTATGCCTTTTTTATGATTCTCATTCTGATTAATACCATGCTGCAAAATAGGTCCACTGATATGACACAACAAAGATGACATAATTTACACTGGTGAGGACTGTTGGTTGTGTACCCCCCAAAATTTAAATATTAAAATCCTAACTCCCCAGTACCTCAGGATGTCATCTAATTTGGAAACAGAGGAGTCACAGATGTAATTAGTTAAGATGTACTATACTAGAATTTGTTGTTTAGTTGCTAAGTCATATCCAACACTTTTTGTGACCCTATTGACTAGAGCTTATGCGAAGAGTTGACTCATTGGAAAAGACCCTGATGCTGGGAGGGATTGGGGGCAGGAGGAGAAAGGGACGACCGAGGATGAGATGGCTGGATGGCATCACAGACTCAATGGACGTGAGTCTGAGTGAACTCCGGGAGTTGGTGATGGACAGGGAGGCCTGGCGTGCTGCAATTCATGGGGTCGCAAAGAGTCGGACACGACTGCACGACTGAACTGAACTGAACTGATTGACTAGAGCCCACCAGGCTTCTCTGTCCATAGGATTTCCCAGGCAAAAATACTGGAGTGGGTTGCCATTAACTCCTCAAGGCCATCTTCCCAACCCAGAGATTGAGCCCTGCCTGCCACCCCCTGCCTCCAGCCTCTTGCATTGGCAGGGAGATTCTTTACCACTGAGCAACCAGGTAAACTGTACTGGAATAGGTAAACCTCAAATTCAATATGCCTATTGTCCTGACAAAAGGGGCAATATTTAGATACAGCTGCAAACATCTAGAACACAATGTGAAGATGAAGGCAGAAACTGGGGTGACAAGTAGAAGCCAAGTGATGATAACCAGCCACCACCAGAAGTCAAGAGAAAGACATGCAGCAGACTCTCTATCACAGCTCTCTGAAGGAGCAGACTCTGCTACACCACTACCTTGGAATTCTAGCCCTCAGAACTGTGAGAAAATGAATTTGTTTTTTTAACCACCCAATTTATGGAACTCTGTTACAGCGGCCATATAGCTCTAATTCGAAGATTCATGAAGTTGTGCAGGGCACAACGTGCAATGACCTGAAAGGTCTTCAATCAGCTCCAAGGATCATGTCTTGAACAGGGATACAAAACTTGGTAAACCAAGTTTGCGTTAAGACCCTTTCCAAAGACAAATTTTATAATACAAGTGAATACAGACTTTCAGATTTTGAATATCTCATAAAAACATTGTCTTGAATTAGAGTAATTTTTACAAAATGTTTTTCTTTTACAAGATGGAATTTTAGTCTCCCCCATCTTTAGCATTAACATGTTTCTAGAAAAATAACCAACTCTGAAGTCATCTGGCATAGTTTCCCAGTAGTATCAATTTCCCAAGTTTCAATGAGTATACTACAAGTTTGGTGATGACTTCACAAGCACATGGTTCATATAATAATTTCATGAATATCTGAGTTACTGGAAGAACTCCAGATGCTATTATCCATTTTTCTAATTCACATTTTTTTGGCATATAGCTCTAAGATACAAAATTAACGCTTCAATAGTACTTTATTATAATTGTTATTGCTGACTCTTAATGACATACTTAGATGCTTAGTTACTTTAATTTGTTTATTTAGCTAAGCAATTTCACTACATACAAATCTGATTTTCTCTAGCTTATTTACATAGAATAGTTCATTTGCATGTAGGTATAAAGCAGCTTTGCTAGTTTTGATTTTGAATATCTCTATATGCACCTGTGCAAATCAAGAGAGTCTTTGGGTTAGGTGTTTCTGAATATTGTTTAAGGTGGTGTGTGTGACAGGAGCAGGGCGGGGCGGGGTTGGGGGGAAGAACAGAAAATAAGTAATGATCAAAGTGTCTAATGAAAGTTCTGTAGGACTAAAAAGACTGATGGATATGATGACTCAGCAAAGGTCATTGAAGATGAGTAATTAAAATTCTCCAGATAATTTCAGGTTTGGGTAAGACAGAGAAGTATGAAAGCCAACCTAAACTGTAGTTTAGGGTTTACACATTAAATGAATGTAGATAATGTCACTTTTGCTAATTATTTATTGTGTGTTAGTAATGACTTGATTGTGCAAATAATATTGTAAAACAACTAGAATATTTGTCCATAAAGAGATTAGAATATAAAATGGAAATAGTTACACATATGCAAAAGTGTGTCCAAATACTTTTGTTTATACATGAGCATGACACTGCTTCCTCTTACATACACCACCTCATAACTACTCCTCAAGTCATTTTTTGTTGTGTTGTCGATTGAAATGCTGAATCAACTTAGCTAACACATAAGAAAACATATATGTTTGGAATAAAAATAGTCAAAAACTCTATTATTATTAAACTGGCTTCACTGCTGCTGCTGCTGCTAAGTCGCTTCAGTCGTGTCTGACTCTGTGCGACCCCATAGACGGCCGCCTACCAGGCTCTGCCGTCTCTGGGATTCTCCAGGCAAGAACACTGGAGTGGGTTGCCATTTCCTTCTCCAGTGCATGAAAGTGAAAAGTGAAAGTGAAGTCACGCAGTCGTGTCTGACTGTTAGCGACCCCATGGACTGCAGCCCACCAGGCTCCTCCGTCCATGAGATTTTCCAGGCAAGAGTACTGGAGTGGGGTGCCATTGCCTTCTCCGTTGGCTTCACTAGCACAGTACAAACCAACTGAACTAATTAGTAACATAAGTAGTATGTCTCGTTGGAAAAAACCCTGATGCCGGGAATGATTGAAGGCAAGAGGAAAAGGGGATGACAGAGGATGTGATGGTCGGATGGCATCACCGACTCAATGGATGTGAATATGAGAAAACTTTAGGGGATAGATAGTGACAAACAGGGAAACCCAGCATGCTGCAGTTCATGGGATTGCAAAGATTTGGACACTACTGAGTCACTGAACAACAACAAATATCTTACAAGTGAGAATTATCTTACAGATAATTGTTGATACTATTGCCTTTAATACCACCAAAAGTATTTTAAGTGAAATCTTTGAATTGTTACAGCTTTAGGCTGAGACTAGAATTTGTCTAGTTATACTTTGATGCCTATTTCAAATCCACCTTTCAATATTCCTTATCTGCTTATGTTAGATTCCATTAGTGTCTTCCTTTGATCTATACAAACAGTACATTTATAACACTTGAGCTTTAATCATATTCTTCCCAGCTGAAATAAATGTTAATCTTTCCATAGATGTTAGGCTTCTTTCTTTATCTGGGCTGTAAAAATCCAGATTAGACACTATACTATGCTTCTTTTGGGGCTTTTCCAGTGGCCAGTGGTAAAGACTCTGCCTGCAATACAAGAGACTCTGGTTCGACTCCTGGATTGGGAAGATGCCCTGGAGCAGGAAATGGCAACCTACTCCAGTATTCTTCTTGCCTGGCAAATCCCATGGACAGAAGAGCCTGGCAGACTACAGCCCATACTGTCATAAAAAGTTGGACACGACTGAAGCGACTCAGCACATGCTTCTTTTGTCCTCTCTTTCAGTTTTAGTGTATTATTAGGCATATAGTGAAAGTGCTACAAGAGCAAACATAGGATACTTCCCCGGCGATTCAGACAGTAAAGAATATGCCTTCTGTGCAGGAGACCTGAGTTTGATCCCTGGATTGGGAAGATCCTCTGGAAAAATTGGCACATGTTATTTATCATACCCCTTGATCAACTTTTACAAGTTGAACTTAGCCCTGGTAACGTGTTTCCAAGTCAAGAAACAGAACATTTCCATCACCCTCAGAAGATTGTCATAAGCCCTTTTCAACTCAAGACCTTGTCCACAAAGAAAACCAGCAACCTAAAGTCAGATTGTGTTGTTTTCTTCTTTAAATACAGACTCATAAAATAAATACTCTTTTGGTCTTGTAAATATTATCCCTATTGTATTGTGTAGTTCTAGGGTGATCACTCTCATTGATGTATAGTATTCTACATCTTAGCTATCTGTTTTGCTGTTGATGGGAGTTTGACAGATTTCTAGCTGAGGACTATTTTGCTAAATATAGAGCTAAAATATACTGATTTGTTCATTGGTATCAGATTTGAATATTCTAAGGTCATCTATTTCTGAGGTTTGAAAATCATGTAATTATTCACATTGCATATGTCAATATTTATTATACTGTAAATATATACTGTTTGATCTTCCGTTCCATTCCCTTCAGTCGCTCAGTCGTGTCCGACTCTGTGACCCCATGAATCGCAGCACACCAGGCCTCCCTGTCCATCACCAACTCCCGGAGTTCACTCAGACTCACATCCATTGAGTCCGTGATGCCATCCAGCCATCTCTTCCTGGTTGTCCCCTTCTCCTCCTGCCCCCAATCCCTCCCAGCATCAGGGTCTTTTCCAATGAGCCAACTCTTCGCATAAGGTGGCCAAAGTACTGGAGCTTCAGGTTTAGCATCATTCCTTCCAAAGAAATCCCAGGGTTGATCTCCTTCAGAATGGATTGGTTGGATCTTCTTGCAGTCCAAGGGACTCTCAAGAGTCTTCTCCAACACCACAGTTCAAAAGCATCAATTCTTCGGCACTCAGCCTTCTTCACAGTCCAACTCTCACATCCATACATGACCACAGGAAAAACCATAGCCTTGACTAGATGGACTTTAGTCGGCAAAGGAAAATATATTTTAAAAATACTAAAATGAAGTGTTTTGGTTGCTCCCTCAAAAGGTCACTATTACTTAACTCTAATTTTGAAGTCCTCTATTAAAGGCTGATTTTACATCTCAGTGCAAAGAAGATACTACTTTCAGTAAGAAGCATTGGAGTATTTGTGTATATGTTCCTAGTTAACTAAATTCAGAAACCAAACAAACCAGCAAAAATAAATAAATAAATAAATCACCTAGTGCATCAACCACATGCCACACAGTTTACTGTATATCTTAACATGATGACTGTGAAATGTATGTATGTACATATACACACAGACATACATAAATATATGTGTGTAAGTCTATTTCTAACAAAGGCCTTTTTGGAGCAATTTCAGGTTCACAGCAAAATAGAGTAGACATTGCAAAGTGTTCTCATATAACCATTGCCTCCCATACCCACAGCCTTACTCAGTATCAACATCCTATACCTGACTTGTGCATCGTTATAATAAGCAAACCTACACTGACCCATCAAGATCAACCAGTCTATAATTAACTGTGTTAAGATTCACTTTTGGTGTTATACTGTCTATTTGTTGTTGTTTTTGTTCAGTCACTAAGTCACATCCAACTCTTTGTGACTCCATGGACTGCAACATGCCAGGTGCCCCCATCCTCCACTGTCTCACAGAGTTTGTTCAAATTCATGTCCATTAGTCAGTGATACTATCTAATTATCTCACACTCTGCCACCCCCTTCTTCTTCAGTTTTTCCCAGCATCAGGATCTTTTCCAATGAGTTGGCTCTTCACATCAGTAGAGTCTATGGGTATTGATAAATCTATTAATGAAAAGTATGAAAATATATTTTAAAAATACTAAAATGAAGTGTTTTGGTTGCTCCCTCAAAAGGTCACTATTACTTAACTCTAATTTTGAAGTCCTCTATTAAAGGCTGATTTTACATCTCAGTGCAAAGAAGATACTACTTTCAGTAAGAAGCATTGGAGTATTTGTGTATATGTTCCTAGTTAACTAAATTCAGAAACCAAACAAACCAGCAAAAATAAATAAATAAATAAATCACCTAGTGCATCAACCACATGCCACACAGTTTACTGTATATCTTAACATGATGACTGTGAAATGTATGTATGTACATATACACACAGACATACATAAATATATGTGTGTAAGTCTATTTCTAACAAAGGCCTTTTTGGAGCAATTTCAGGTTCACAGCAAAATAGAGTAGACATTGCAAAGTGTTCTCATATAACCATTGCCTCCCATACCCACAGCCTTACTCAGTATCAACATCCTATACCTGACTTGTGCATCGTTATAATAAGCAAACCTACACTGACCCATCAAGATCAACCAGTCTATAATTAACTGTGTTAAGATTCACTTTTGGTGTTATACTGTCTATTTGTTGTTGTTTTTGTTCAGTCACTAAGTCACATCCAACTCTTTGTGACTCCATGGACTGCAACATGCCAGGTGCCCCCATCCTCCACTGTCTCACAGAGTTTGTTCAAATTCATGTCCATTAAGTCAGTGATACTATCTAATTATCTCACACTCTGCCACCCCCTTCTTCTTCAGTTTTTCCCAGCATCAGGATCTTTTCCAATGAGTTGGCTCTTCACATCAGTAGAGTCTATGGGTATTGATAAATCTATTAATGAAAAGTATAGTTTTATATAGAACAGTGTCAAAGTCCAAAAAGCTCATCTCTGCTCTGCCTATTTATCCCTCTTTCCTATATAATCCCTGGCAACAAGTGCTCCTCTTACTGTCTCCATAGTTTTGTTTTTCTAGGACATTATACAGTTAAAATCAGACATAGCCTTTCATTTTGCTTCTTTCACTTAGCATATGCATTTCAGTTTTCCCCATGTCTTTCATGGCTTGATAGCACCCTTTTTTTTTTTTTAGTTTTTTTTTTTTTAATTTTTATTTTTGCTTTATTTTACTTTACAATACTGTATTGGTTCTGCCATACATTGACATGAATCCACCACAGGTGTACATGAGCTCCCAATCCGGAACCCCCTCCCACCTCCCACCCCATATCATCTCTCTGGATCATCCCCATGCACAAGCCCCAAGCATCCTGTATCCTGTATCGAACATAGACTGGTGATTTTTTCTTACATGATAGTATACATGTTTTAATGCCATTCTCCCAAATCATCCCACCCTCTCCCTCTCCCTCAGAGTCTAAAAGTCCATTCTATACATCTGTGTCTCTTTTGCTGTCTCGCATACAGGGCTATCATTACCATGTTTCTAAATTCCATATATATGCGTTAGTATACTGTATTGGTGTTTTTCTTTCTGGCTTATTTCACTCTGTATAATCGGCTCCAGTTTCATCTATCTCATTAGAACTGATTCAAATGTATTCTTTTTAATGACTAAGTAATACTCCATTGTGTATATGTACCACTGCTTTCTTATCCATTCATCTGCTGATTCTCTCTGTCTCTGTCCTTTGTACTTTAATTCCAGGCTGAATTCCCATCTGGAACGGGAGGCTCACCACATCTACTTATTTGCCCTGGCTACAAGTTCCACGAGAAAAGAGGGCCCACGGTGGGGTCCCCTCTAGAGACCCAAGTGGACGCCAGTGGCCCACGTAGATGGTGCAAACCTCTTGTCTTGAGGTTTTATTGGCTTTCCCCGTAAACCAAGTTATTCAGCCTTCTATTTTTCTACTAATTTCCTACTATCCTATCCTGTCCTGAGCTATCCTGTCCTGTCCTATCTCACCCGCTCTGTCCCCGCTTTGAATATCCCTGGATCCACCGGGGCAGGACCCCGGCACCACAGCTTTCTTATCCATTCATCTGCCAGTGGACATCTAGGTTGCCTCCATGTCCTGGCCATTTTAAACAGTGCTGTGATGAACATTGAGGTATACATGTCTCTTTCAATTCTGGTTTCCTCAGTGTGTATGCCCAGCAGTGGGATTGCTGGTTCATATGGCAGTTCTATTACCAGTTTTTTAAGGAATCTCCACACTGTTCTCCAGAGTGGCTGTACTAGTTTGCATTCCCACCAACAGTGTAAGAGGGTTCCCTTTTCTCCACACCCTCTCCAACATTTATTGCTTGTAGACTTTTGGATCGCAGCCATTCTGACTGGCGTGAGATGGTACCTCATTGTGGTTTTGATTTGCATTTCTCTGATAATGAGTGATGTTGAGCATCTTTTCATGTGTTTGTTAGCCATTCCAGGAACTCTTGTTCCAATACTAGTTGGTATACCACATTAGGAAGGAACCCCAGGGCTGCTCCCATATTCCAGGCTACAGGAAGGAAAAAGAAAGGAAGTGGACTGCAGGTGGTCTCCCTTTAAGGGTTTGCTGTCCAGGTAGCACGCAGTTACTCCACCCACTGGCTTCTTCTGGGGAGAAGTAAATCCCAAGGTCACAGCTGGCTATGTGAGCCACAGCTGGGAAGCCACAGGCTCTGCTGAGACTGGCGGTGGATGGGAGTCAATTATATCCTTAGAAGAAAAGAAAGAGGAGAATAGATCCTGGGGAACAATGATCAGTCTCTGATACAGTGTGGATTCTCTTTTATAGAATTAGAGGCAAAGAGCAAGGCTTTGGAGTGAAACAGACACCTCACAATCCTGTGTCTCTCACTTGATGTTTGTGTGTTTGTGAACATATTATTCTACTTCAATGAATTTCCATTTCCTTAACTACAAAATGGGAATAATAACTCCACCTAACTCACAGACCTGTGAAGACTGAGTAATTATATGTTCATAGTGCTTTTTTGAGATTAGTTGTTTGTCAGTTGCTTCATTTGCTATTATTTTCTCCCATTCTGAAGGCCGTCTTTTCACCTTGCTTATAGTTTCCTTCATTGTGCAAAAGCTTTTAAGTTTAATTATGTCCCATTTGTTTATTTTTCCTTTTGTTTCCATTACTCTGGGAGGTGGATCATAGAGGATCCTGCTATGATTTATGTCAGAGAGTGTTTTGCCTATGTTTTCCTCTAGAAGTTTTATAGTTTCTGGTCTTACGTTTAGATCTTTAGGCCATTTTGAGTTTATTTTTGTGTATGGTGTTAGAAAGTGTTCTAGTTTCATTCTAGTTTTGTTCATTTCTCATTCTTTCATTCTTGACCAGTTTTCCCAGCACCACTTATTAAAGAGATTGTCTTTTCTCCATTGTATATTCTTGCTTCCTTTGCCAAAGATAAAGTATCCATAGGTGCATGGGTTTATCTCTGTGCTTTCTATTTTATTCCATTGATCTATATTTCTGTCTTTGCACCAGTACCATACTGTCTTAATGATTGTAGCTTTGTAGTATAGTCTGAAGTCAGGCAGGTTGATTCCTCCAGTTCCATTCTTCTTTCTCAAAATTGCTTTGGCTATTCGAGGTTTTTTGGTATGTCCATACAAATTTATCTCTGGGCTTTCTATTTTGTTCCATTGATCTATATTTCTGTCTTTGCACCAGTACCATACTGTCTTAATGATTGTAGCTTTGTAGTAAAGCCTGAAGTCAGGCAGGTTGATTCCTCCAGTTCCATTCTTCTTTCTCAAAATTGCTTTGGCTATTCGAGGTTTTTTGGTATGTCCATACAAATTGTGAAATTAATTGCTCTAGTTCTCTGAAAAATACCATTGGTAGCTTGATAGGGATTGTGTTGAATCTATAGATTGCTTTGGGTAGTATACTTATTTTCACAATATTGATTCTTCTTATCCATGAATGTGGTATATTTCTCCATCTATTTGTGTCATCTTTGATTTCTTTCATCAGTGTTTTATAGTTTTCTATATATAGGTCTTTTGTTTCTTTAGGTAGCTTTATTTCTAAGTATTTTATTCTTTTCATTGCAATGGTGAATGGAATTGTTTCCTTAATTTCTCTTTCTGTTTTCTCATTGTTAATGTATAAGAATGCAAGAGATTTTGGTATGTTAATTTTATATCCTACAACTTTACCATATTCATTGATCAGCTCTAGTAATTTTCTGGTGGAGTCTTTAGGGTTTTCTATGTAGAGGATCATGTCATCTGCAAATAGGGAGAGTTTTACTTCTTCTTTTCCAATCTGGATTCCTTTTTTTCTTCTTCTTCTTCTCTCATTGATGTGGCTAAAACTTCCAAAACTATGTTGAATAGTAGTGGTGAGAGTGGGCACCCTTGTCTTGTTCCTGATTTTAGGGGAAATGCTTTCAGTTTTTCACCATTGAGAATAATGTTTGCTGTGGGTTTATCATATATAGCTTTTACTATGTTGAGTTATGTTCCTTCTATTCCTGCTTTCTGGAGGGCTTTTATCATAAGTGGATGTTGAATTTTGTCAAAGGCTTTCTCTGCATCTATGAGATAATCATATGGTTTTTATCTTTCAATTTGTTAATGTCATGTATCACATTGATTGATTTGTGAATATTGAAGAATCCTTGCATCCCTGGGATAAAGCCCACTTGGTCATAATGTATGATCCTTTTAATATGTTGTTGGATTCTGTTTGCTAGAATTTTGTTAAGGATTTTTGCATCTATGTTCATCAGTGATATTGGCTTGTAGTTTTTTTTTTTGTGTGGCATCTTTGTACGGCTTTGGTATTAGGGTGATGGTGGCCTCATAGAATGAGTTTGAAAGTTTGCTTTCCTCTGCAATTTTCTGGAAGAGTTTGAGTAGGATAGGTGTTAGCTCTTTGCCATGAGGATTTTTAAAAAACTTTCCTACTGGTTGCTAGTCTTACAGGAAGCTGGGTGAAAGATACACAGTCTATCCTCCAGGTTGCCTTTGCAACTTTTCTATGATTATTTCAAAATAAAGTTCTTTAATAAATCTTCCCAAGTGATTTGTAGGAGAAATACTCATTTTGGGGATGGTGCATGCTGGTTTAAAGGCCTGAATGAATGCCTGAGCTCTGTACAAGTTCACCGAGTAAGGGATAAATGGTAGATGTATGCTGAGAAATAGTCTTATTCTTTAAACTCCTTTGAGTTATACCTTGGCTTCAAAACATTGGGATGAATATCTTGCTGAACTGGGGTTTCTAAGCCTTTTTTTTTTAAACTCAAGTCACTGGGTTGTTTGTGGCCCACTTCCCAATCTGACTTTTTCAAGATGGAAGACCAACAAAACTTTCCCAGGCTAAAACAAGGGTATCAGCTGTCTTATATGACAATTCTAAATGACAGGGGGAAAAAATTGCTACAGTTCCCAAGGAGCCAAAACAACCTATCTCCAGAACAGAATTAAAAGTAACAGGTACTGCTTTAGGGCTTCTCAGGTGGCATTAGTGGTAAAGAACTCATCTGCCAATCCAGGAGACCTAAGAGATACAGGTTGGATCCCTGGGTCAGAAAGATCCTCTGGACAATGGAATGGCTACCCACTCCAGTATTGTAGCCTGGAGAATCCCATGAACAGAGGAGCCTGGTGGGCTACAGTCAATAGGGTTGCTGAGTCGGACACGACTGAAATGACTTAGCATGACACAGCACTGCTTTAACTTACTGGAATTTACCAGAGAATAGTAAATTCTAATCCTTCCACATGGCAATCTAGAAACTATTTGAAGGAAAATAAAAATTAGAATATAAATACATTGCCAAGAGGAATGGTCATGGCTTGGGACTACACGGCTGAGTTCCATTCCTGGCTCTGAGCTGTCAGAGCCCAACTGTTGCCAAAAGTTGTTCTTGGGTCCCATGCTCTTAAGAATCCTCCTGTTCTAGATATGAAAAAGGAAACCAGCTTTGCAATATTCCCCACCGGATCTCTCAGGAACTGTGGGTCTGTATTTCTAAGCCCTTTCAAAACTGATGATGCTACTTTGTCAAACTGTTTTGGCGTTTGTCTTCAGGAATTTTAGTGATACAGGGGTGAGGTAGAGAGAATTTGTATATTTGGAAGATCCACAAGATCCACAAGCTTCAGAGTGCACTGTGGAGGGAACACATTTCACCTGACTTTCCCTGGATTTGCTTTGGGATTTATAAGTATTGCCTGGGGAACCAGTCCTCTGCCTATTGGTCTCTGGAGTTAAGGGAACCACTGTTAGCTATTTATTTCCCTTTGCAGTGGGTTTAGGGAGGTGGATTCTGTTGCAAGACAAATAATTCCATGCTCCTTTCACCTCTCAGCAAACTTCTGTTTGACTGGAAAAACATTTCATCTTTAGCTTGATGTTTAAGGCTTAGCCCAAACCACCAACTTTTCTCTGGTTTGGGGTCCAAGTTACACCATCATGTTCCCAGCTGTCCACAGATACTGTTCCCCAATACCTCTTCCCTTTTCTCACTCCTCCAGCCTGTCAAGGAACCCACTCAGGCCATGTTAGACTCAGGAGGCCAAACTGAATTTGTGTGCCTTTGCCTTCTGTAGCTCTCAAGTGGACATTGCATCTCCTAAAAGGAAGCTTTGCCTGAACTGGAAACCACTCTGTGGTCTGGACAGATGGCTGACTGGAGAGGGGAGGGCAATGGATGAGAAAGGCTTAAAACTGGCTTTGAGTAGTAGAGCAGTCTGCAAAACATGCTGGCAGTTTCTTACAAAGTTCAACAGACACTCGCCATATGACCTAGCAGTCCCACTCCTGGGAATTTACCCTTGAGAAGCAAAAATGTAGATTCACCCAAAAACCTTGACATGAGCTTGTTTATAAACAAAAGCTTCTTTATACTAGCTTTCCTTGAAAGAGCCAAAAAACTTGGAAACAACCAGGATGTCATTCAGTATGTGAACAGTTGCTTAGGCAAACTGTGCTACACCCATCCCATGGAATATGACTTAGCCATGAAAAGGAATGAATGGCTGGTATGTACAGCAACTCGGATGGAACTCAAAGGCATTAGGAGTGAAAGGAGCAAGTCTAAAAGGTTACTGATGGTATGATTCCATTAATAACATTCTCAAAAATCCAGGATGATAGTGATGGATAACAGAGCAGAGATTGCCAGAGGCTGGGAGGAGGGTATGATTATGAAAGGGTTGTTGTTGTTGTCACTAACTTGTTTCTGACTCTTTGCGACCCTGTGGACTGCAGCATGCCAGGATTCCCTGTCCTTTACTATTTCCCAGAATTTGCTCAAACTCTTGTCCATCGAGTCAGTGATGCCATCCAACCATCGAATCTTCTGTCATCCCCTTCTCCTCCTGCCTTCAATCTTTCCTAGCATTAGGGTCTTTTCATAATGAGTTGGCTCTTTGCATCAGATGGCCAAAGTACTGGAGTTTCAGCTTTAGCATCAGTCCTTCCAATGAATATTCACAGTTGATTTCCTTTAGGACTGACTGATTTGATCTCCTTGTAGTCCAGCAGATTCTCAAGAGTCTTCTCCAACACCACAGTTCAAAAGCATCAATTCTTTCATTCTCAGCCTTCTTTATGATCCAACTCTCACATCCATACATGACTACTGGAAAAACCAATAACTTTGACTATACAGACCTCTGTAGGCAAAGTGATGTTTCTGCTATTTAATATGCTGTCTAGGTTCATAATAGCTTTCCTTCCAAGGAGCAAGCATCTTTTAATTTTGTGGCTTCAGTCACCATCTGGAATGATTTTGGAGCCCAAGAAAATAAAATCTGTCACTGTTTCCACTTTTCCCCATCTATTTGCCATGAAGTGATGGGACTGCATGCCATGATCTTAGTTTTTTGAATGTTGAGTTTTAAGCCAGCTTTTTCACTCTCCTCTTTCACCATCATCAAGAGCCTCTTTAGTTCCTCTTTTCTTTCTGCCATTTGAGTGGTATCATCTCATATTTGAAGTTGTTGATATTTCTCCCAACAATCTTGATTCAGCTTGTGATTCATCCAGCCTGGAATTTAGCATGATATACTCTGTATAAAAGTTAAATAAGCAGGGTGACATACTCCTTTCCAAATTAGAACCACTCCATTGTTCCATTTCCAGTTCTAACTGTTGCGTCTTGAACTGCATACAGGTTTCTCAGGAGGTAGGTCAGCTGGTCTGATATTCCTATCTCTTTACCAATTTTCCAGTTTGTTGTGATACACACAGTCAAAGGCTTTAATGTAGTCAATAAAGCAGATGTTTTTCTGGAATTCCTTTGCTTTTTCTATGATCCAACGGATTTTGGCAATTTGAATTCTGGTTCCTCTGCCTTTTCTAGATCCAGCTTACATCTGGAAGTTCTCATTTCACATAACATTGAAGCCCAGCTTGGGGAATTTTGAGTATTACATTGCTATCATGGGACATGAGTGCAATTATGTGGTAGTTTGAACATTACAGAAGCAGAAGATATTAAGAAGAGGTGGCAAGAATACACAGATCTGTACAAAAAAGATCTTCACGACCCAGATAATTATGATGGTGTGATCACTCACCTAGAGTGAGACATCCTGGAATGTGAAGTCAAGTGGCCCTTGGGAAGCATCACTGCAAACAAAGCTAGTGATGGTGATGGAATTCCAGTGGAGCTATTTCAAATCCTGAAAGATGATGCTGTGAAAGTGCTGCACTCAATATGCTAGCAAATTTGGAAAAGTCAGCAGTGGCCACAGGACTGGAAAAGGTCAGTTTTCATTTCAATCCCAAAGAAAGGCAATGCCAAAGAATGCTCAAACTACCGCACAATTGCACTCATCTCACACGCTAGTAAAGTAATGCTCAAAATTCTCCAAGCCAGGCTTCAGCAATACATGAACCATGAACTTCCAGATGTTAAAGCTTGCTTTAGAAAAGGCAGAGGAACCAGAGATCAAATTGCCAACATCTGCTGGATCATGGAAAAAGCAAGAGAGTTCCAAAAAAAAACATTTATTTCTGCTTTATTGACTATGCCAAAGCCTTTGACTGTGTGGATCACAATAAACTGTGGAAAATTCTGAAAGAGATGGGAATACCAGACCACCTGACCTGCCTCTTGAGAAACCTATATGCAAGTCAGGAAGCAACAGTTAGAACTGGACAGGGAACAACAGCCTGGTTCCAAATAGNTTGACTGTGTGGATCACAATAAACTGTGGAAAATTCTGAAAGAGATGGGAATACAAGACCACCTGACCTGCCTCTTAAGAAATCTGTATGCAGGTCAGGAAGCAACAGTTAGAACTGGACATGGAACAACAGACTGGTTCCAAATAGGAAAAGGAGTACGTCAAGGCTGTATATTGTCACCCTGCTGATTTAACTTCTATGTAGAATACATCATGAGAAACGCAGGACTGGAAGAAACACAAGCTGGAATCAAGATTGCTGGGAGAAATATCAAGAACCTCAGATATGCAGATGACACCACCCTTATGGCAGACAGTGAAGAGGAGCCAAAACGCCTCTTGATGAAATTGAAAGAGGAGAGTGAAAAAGTTGGCTTAAAGTTCAACATTCAGAAAACGAAGATCATGGCATCCAGTCCCATCACTTCATGGGAAATAGACGGGGAAACAGTGGAAACAGTGTCAGACTTTATTTTTCTGGGCTCCAAAATCACTGCAGATGATGACTGCAGCCATGAAATTAAAAGATGCTTACTCCTTGGAAGAAAAGTTATGACCAACCTAGATAGCATATTCAAAAGCAGAGATATTACCTTGCCGACTAAGGTCCATCTAGTCAAGGCTATGGTTTTTCCTGTGGCCATGTATGGATGTGAAAGTTGGACTGTAAAGAAGGCTGAGCGCAGAAGAATTGATGCTTTTGAACTGTGGTGTTGGAGAAGACTCTTGAGAGTCCCTTGGACTGCAAGGAGATCCAACCAGTTCTTTCTGAAGGAGCTCGGTCCTGGGTGTTCATTGGAAGGAATGATGCTGAAGCTGAAGCTCCAGTACTCTGGCCATCTCATGCGAAGAGTTGACTCATTGGAAAAAACTCTGATGCTGGGAGGGATTGGGGGCAGGAGGAGAAGGGGACGACCGAGGATTAGATGTCTGGATGTCGTCACTGACTCCATGGGCGTAGGTCTGGGTGAACTCCGGGAGTTGGTGATGGACAAGGAGGCCTGGCGTGCTGTGATTCATGGGGTCGCAAAGAGTCGGACGCGACTGAGCGACTGAACTGAACTGAACTGAACGGCTGTACAACCTTGTGAAACTTACTAAATTGTTTAAGGGGTGAAATTTATGGGAAGTGAATTATATCTCAATTTTTATAAAACGTAAGTAAGTAAAGTCACTCAGTATCTCTGACTCTTTGTGACCCCATGGACTGCAGCCCACCAGGCTCCTCAGTCCATGAGATTCTCCAAGCAAGAATACTGGAGTGGGTTGCCATTTCCTTCTCCAGGGGATCTTCCCAACCCAGGGATTGAACCCGGGTCTCCCGCATTGGAGGCAGACGCTTTAACCTCTGAGCCACCAGGGAAGTCTTTTATAAAGTCTTTATAAAGCATAGCATAATGAATTATTGGCGTGATTAGGAAAAACTTTCTCTTTCATAAGCATTACTTTTACCAACAAAAAATTCACCATAGAAAGTCAACAGAATGGGACTTCCCTGGTGGTGCAGTGGCTAGGACTCCTCCTGCCTCTTAACCAAGAGAAAACTAATTGATATGAAGCATTTTGTGAACTAAAAATCACTTTGAGAATATTGCATTCTGGGTTTTTTTTTGTTTGTTTTTTTTAACTGCAAGGCTTTTTAACTGCAAGGGACACAGGCTCAATCCCTGCTCCGGGAAGACTCCACATGCTGTGGAGAATCCAGGCTTATGCTCTGGAGCCTGGGAGCCACAAGAACCGAGCCCACGCGTGACAACCCCTGAGGCCCGGGGGCTCTGGGCTCCTGAGCTGCTCGCTAAGCCTGTGTGCCTACAGCCTGTGCCTGGCAATGCGAGAAACCAGGAGAAGCCCGTGCACAGCTACCAAGAGAAGCCCCGCTTGTTGCAACTGGAGAAAGCTTGCCTTGAGCAACCAAGACCCAGCACAGCCCAAAACACATTATTTTTAAAAGACCAAAAAAAAAAAAAACAAAACAAACAAAAAAAAACCCAGAATGCAATATTCTCAAAGTGATTTTTAGTTCACAAAATGCTTCATATCAATTAGTTTTCTCTTGGTTAAGAGGCAGAATAGGCAGAAACTATTTTAGAGAGAGTGTGATGAGGCTTAAACCTTATAGAATGTATCTCCCAGCATCCACCTACACCATCTGTTAGCTCTGTTTATTTCTGATTAAGAAAAGGCTGGCCAGTCACTTTGTCATGCACAGGAATTAAATCCGTCTTTACTAATGAACATTCAGAATGCCGGCTGAGTCTATTACTACTCCGTAAGTTAATTCTACCCATTTCAGACACTTTGAATTCTTAACCAATAGAATAATATGCTGCCTTTCTGACTCACTTTACTCTTCAGAAGTTTTAAAGCAATCAGCACTATTTGAGTACACTAGGAATTAGATAGACCTAAGCTCTGAAATACGTACCGTCACCCTGACAAAGTCCCATAACCCTCTAAACTTCAATTTCCTCAAATTCAACATGGACATATTGTTACTACTTTATGGGACTGATGAGAGGTTTAATAAATAATATGCTAAGTATTATGCTATTTATTTAGTACATAGTTGCTATTAGTAATATCACAAACTTCCTGAAAATGTTTTTCTAAAGCCTGAGTTATAAACAGTGTATAAATATCTTTGTTACACATGATTAATTGTACTACTGAGACTTTCCTTGAACAGAAATTTCTTTTCTTTTTATAAAAAAATATTAAACTCTACCTCACATTATACACACAGATTAGAAAACAAAGGTATAGATCTTCATGACCTTGACTACAGGCAATGATTTCTTAGCTATTATACTTAGAGCAAAAGAGACAAAATATAAAACTAACTTTGTCAAAGTTTAAAACTTTTGTGCTTCAAAGACACTATAAAGTAAAAAGTAATCCACATGAGAGAAAATATTTGTAAATCATATCTGATAAGGAACTTGTATTCAGAATATATGGTTAAACCCTATGATACCAAAAAAAAAGAAAAACCAATTAAAAAATGGGCAAATGAACAGCAAAGGAAACTACAAACAAGGTGAAAATCAACCCTCAGAACGGGAGAAAATGACAGCAAAATGAAACAACTGACAAAGGACTAATTTCCAAAACACACAAGCTGCTCATACAACTCAACACCAGAAAAACAACCCACCCAATCAACAAGTGGGGAAAAGACCTAATGAACAGACATTTCTCCAAAGACGACATACAGATGGCTAACAACACATGAAAAGATGCTCAACATCACTCATTATTAGAGAAAGGCAAGTCAAAACTAGAATGAGATATCACCTCATACTGGTGAGAATGGCCATCGTCAAAAGTCTACAAACAGTAAATGCTGGAGAGGGTGTGGAGAAAAGGGAACCCTCTTGCGCTGTTGGTGGGAATGTAAATTGATACAGCCACAATGGAAGACGGTATAGATATTCCTTAAAAAATCAGGAGCAAAACCACCAGATGACCCAGCAATCCCACTCCCCGGCACATACCCTGAAGAAACCAAAACTGAAAGAGACACATGTATCCCACTGCTCACTGCAGCACTATTTACAACAGCTGGAACATGGAAGCAGCCTAGATGTCCATCAGCAGATGAATGGATAAAGAAGTTGTGGTACACATACACAAGGGAATATAATCAGCCATAAAAAGGAACACATTTGAGTCAGTTCTAATGAGGTGGATGAACTAGAGCCTATTATACAAAGTGAAGTAAGTCAGAAAGAGAAAAGATAAATATTGTATAGTAATGTATATATAAGGAATCTAGAAAGATGGTACCAATAAATTTATTTGCAAGGCAGAGAAGGAGAAACAGACATACAGAACAGACTTGCGGACATGGGAAGAGGGGAAGAGTGGGCGAGATGCATGGAGAGAGAAATACGGGAACTCCCGTTGCCATGTGTAAAGCAGAGAGCCAACGGGAACTCGCTGTGTGTCTCAGGGAGCTCACAAGATCCGTACCTGTGGCTGATTCATGTTAATATTTGACAGAAAACAATTCTGTACAGCAATTATCCTTCAATTAAAACATAAATACATTTTAAAGAAAGAAAAAATGGGCAAAGGAACTGAACAAACATTTCTCCAAAGATACACAGATGGCCAACAAGCCCATAAAAGTTGTTCGACATCATCAATCATCAGGGAAATGCAAATCAAAACCACATTAAAATATCATTTCATATCCATCAGGATGGTTATAATGAAAAAGAACGTAAGTGCTGGCAAGGATGTGGAGAAACTGGAACTCTCACATATTGCCAGTTGGAATATAAAATGGTACACTTTGGAAAACTGTCAGTTCTTCAAATGGTTAAACACAGAGTTGCCATATGATTCAGCAATTCCATTTCCAGATACATACACCAGAGCAAAGAACATATACGCCCATGTAAAAATGTGTACATGAATACTCACAGCAGCGTAATTCCTTTTCATTCATTGTGTTACACATTTATGAACTGTGAACACAGGTCTGTTATACTATAATAAAGACTTTATTTAAAAGAATAACAGGATTCAAAAAGTATTTCTCAGGGACTCAGAGAAGCATTCTAAGTCAGTAAGCCGAAGTGGCCCTTGTGCAAGCTCCACTGGAGCCTGCTAAGCGCTGGCCTCGCCCCGCTGCAGCTGTGCGCTGGGGGTGCATAGCAGCCAGAAAGGGCCTCCTTTCCCGCATCTGGGCGGTGGGGCTGGATGGCGACAGGGGCACCAAGACTACTGGCAGCTTTCTGACCCCGCCTGAGCTATAGTATAAACTCCCTGGATTCTAGTTCCTTCACATTAAGGGATATGCTTCTAAAGTTTCTAATTCCTTTTACATGAGAAGCGCAAAGACCTCCACAAATCTGCTGATGGGGGCAAGTGTCATGTTGGTGATGGGCTCCCTGTAGCTCAGTAATAAAGTAAGATTGGGTGAACAGTCTTAAATATCCCTGGGATTCAGAAAAGGATGCCTACCTTCAGAACTGACGGTGAAAGGGAAAAATACTTCAGATCCCTTACCCCTAAGACCTTTAGAGAGAAGGTGTGTTCCAGTGGTACCAGGGGCAGTTTTTAGATATGATTCAGCTTGAAGGCAAAGTGATGTCATGATGGGATCCCTCAGAAATTCTTGCCGCTGTGTGAATTTAAAAGCCTAATACTATGATCAGACATCAAAGCAGGCCATCTCCTTTCCCCCCAAGCATTCTGTTGAAAATCATTTCACACAATGACTCCCTGGTGGGACGGTGGTTGAAAGTCCACCCGCCAGTGCAGGGGACACGGTTGGGGTCCCTAATCGAGGAAGCTCCCTCATGCCACAGAGCCACTACTGAGCCCACGAGCTCTAGAGCCCAGGAGCCGCGACCGCCAAGCCTGCACGCCACAGCGACGGAAGCCCACACTCCACAACAAGCCACCCAAAAGGGCAGCAGTGCAACTGGAGAGTAGCCCCCACTTGCCATCACGAGCGTGCTTATGCACAGCCACAAAGATCCAACACAGGCAAAAGCAAATAAATAATAATTAAAAAAACACCAGTCAATTTGGTAACAGGCCATAAAAACATTAGATACATTTCTGACCAGCGGACGCATCTCCTTTCCAGCCTCCCTTGTTAGTGCCCGAAGTGCGTCGTGGCCCTCCCCCTTAGCCTACTTCTTCCCTCCTGAATCTGCTCCAGCCCATGTAGTTCACAGGGACTGTAAACGCCTGGCAACGCCCAGGGGTATTATAGCTGGCCAGAGCACTTGCACTTTGCCAGAAAACTGCCAGTCCACAGGACTCAACTCAACCATGGGCAGGGAGGGTGTGGAAGCGCGTAGGATACGCGGGCTCAGTAGTGGCGTGTTCTCTGACTCGCGCTGACAGAGTACATGGGTGGCTCCGTTTCACACCCTTCCTAAAGTGAACCATGCTTACCCAACACACGAATGCTTGTTTCCTGCCTAAAGAGTTCATGAAAGCCTTGCTTCTCTGGACAGCTCCCTCCCTGGCCTCGGGGGCTGGTGCCAAGTCCAGCTCGGGGCTCCCAGAGCAGCTGCATCCAAGCCCTCAGCCCAGGGCCTGCCCGGCAGCTGCTCAGAGGCCCGAAGGGACGGCCTTTGACTCCTCAGGCCAGGCACACCCGAGGCCCACAATGACCGGTTAGAGAGGAACAGCTTTTAACTTCAGGAATAAATAACAAGTCATTTTTACAGTCCTTGATCCTGGGACTCTGCCTAGGCTTTTTTTGGTTTTATTCCACTCTTGTATCTATCTGCTAACTAACCATTCTGCAGGTACCTGCAGTGTCTGGCCTGGCAGTTTGTTATATAAATAAACCAAAATCCAACCAGTCCATTCTAAAGGACATCAGCCCTGGGTGTTCTTTGGAAGGAATGATGCTAGAGTTGAAACTCCAGTACTTTGGCCACCTCATGCGAAGAGTTAACTCACTGGAAAAGACTGATGCTGGGAGGGACTGGGGGCAGGAGGAGAAGGGGACGACCGAGGATGAGATGGCTGGATGGCATCACCGACTCGATCAACGTGAGTCTGAGTGAACTCCGGGAGCTGGTGATGGACAGGGAGGCCTGGCGTGCTGCGATTCATGGAGTCGCAAAGAGTGGGGCACGACTGAGCGACTGAACTGAACTGAAAGTGTACTGGTTCCACCGACATATGTGAATATACGAGGCTGATGGGAAAGTACATATATGTTTGCCCTTGAGTGAGAACCATCTCTAGTTTACCATAACATGACATTGCCTTGGGAGCATTTTTTTGAGGGGTTGGAGGGGAAATTCTTAGGAAAAATTTCTGTATTAGTCATTTGCTATAAATATCTATGTTGAAGAGAATGCCCACAGCAGTCAGCTAATTAAGAAAAAACTAAATTTCTAAATCTACAATGTATCCGGACTTCAATTTTTGGCTGCAACATTCCCATGGGTAATATATTAATAGGGCAACAAAGGTCACACCCTATGGGGGGAAACAGATCATGCAGACCCAGCAAGCGGCCATCTCAATCAGGGGCTCCTGCTTCTCCTAACATTCCTAGGAAATAATGAACAAGGAAACAACTGCCTAAGTGGGTGAAGGGTTTCAGGCAGGAGATACCTCCAGCCTGAACTGAAATGTACCACATCCTGCTTTTATTTTTATTTCAAAGGACCATGAGATAATAAGTATGGTGAAGGGTCAATGGGCAAAGAATTAACCTCTTTGTGTGGCAGCTTATACCAGAGGGAAGAAGCCGGAGGAGCCTGCTGGTCTTCAAAGTGCTTGCCGTCACCTCCTACAAAAGGGCTAGAAGCTTCCAGCGTCCATGTTTCTAAAGAACGACATCTCCTGTGGAGTGGCAAACCCAGCTCTTCTTTATGCTAAAGCCTCTCAGTATTATAAATCAGCCTCATTTACATCAGAACTGATCGACCATTTAAAAATTTTCAAGTTGATAGTATGTTTAAAAAGATAAGACTATAGCCCTAAATTTAGCACAAAAATAAAGATCCAAAATCAATGCGCACTGCCCCTGATCATATAAAACAAGGTGTATAAGAGTAGTGGGGTTCACTCTCTGCTCAGAAGCAGATCAACCTGCTGAAAAACAAGAAACAAACAAACAGCTCTTGCCCCACTTGAATCTACCCAGCACGTTCATATACAAGTTCTCATGAAGAAATAACTTGCTAGGTGCTAAGCACAGAAACAGACACTAAATCAACTTCATTCAAATACACAGTAGGCATCTAAATCCACGGCTATTTTACCAACTGCTCGAAAAACAAGTGCTTATCAAATATACTGCATCACAAGAAGACTCCCTCCAGAAACAGAGACAAAAAGAAAAGGCTGCAAAATGAATCTTGTTTTCCTGCAGGACATTGCACTTACCATGCCAATGGCTCTCTGCAGCTTTATTTACATTTTTTCTCAGCAACTTCCCCAGCCAGACAGTCCAACCAAAAGAGCCAGGGGTTGATGGGGGAACTCATGGGCATGTGCTTCAAACTGCCAGCGCAGATTCCATTTGCCAAAACCAGACAGAGCTGTGTGAAGATGCCCTCTCGTGACCCTGCTCTGCTGAAGGTCAAGTGCATGATCACTCCCGGTAACTAAGGAAGCAAAGCTGACACGTTCCTGCTGTCTCACCAGCCGCTGAAGCGGTCTGTCTAATAACATGATCAATTGTTTCCAGGAAGATGCACTTTGCTTTTCAAAGCGCCCCCTTCACTCAGATGGCTGCCTTTGCTCCATGCCACCCCCAAATCTACACCCTGGACCACCTTCCTGCACAGAAGGCTCAGGAGAATGCTGCCATGGGTGCAATCAACCCACAGCTCAGAAACACCAAGGTCTGCACACAGCATTTTCAACATCGCAGTAGATTAAGTTACTACTTGTAAAGAGACAGGGTCTTTGCAAGTTCCTCCTTCCCTGAAAGCAGACAGCAAGCAGCATAGCCGTCTGCATTACATATGAAAACACCGCAGGAACAACAAGCACTGGGCTCAGCTAACAGACATTTCCCTGCACCCACCCACTATGCGACAGGCGCAGGAAGAGCCCTGCACCCACCCACCACGCGACAGGCGCAGGAAGAGCCTCTGATTCTGGTGAGGAGTGTAGTCAGAGCAGGTGAGTGACTATGGAATGGCTTCAAATCCAAGCCTCCCCACTCTCCCCAAGGCCACAGAGGAAAGGGAGCTCCTGGGGTGGGGGGCTAAGAGCACCTGCCTCCTGTTTGAAGCAGAGCAAATGCTGGTCCACCACCGAAACCAAGCCAAACACAAGAAAGCCTAGGGGAAGGGCAGGAAGAAGCGCATGGATGTTTGCTCTTATGTAGGTGGGGGCACGGGATCGAAAGGAGCTTCTGAAACACTAAGTTCACACTGCCATGAATAGTGAATTTCCACACCCCAAGTTTGTATGTGTACTAACTTAAAACAATCTAATTTGAAAGAATATGCCATCCATTTTTCAGATTCTAGCATGAATCTAGGCACCCCAACCCAAAAGGGAAAAAATAATCAAGAGGAAAGATGATTCTCTTTTAAAGGAGAGATTAAAAGTCCTTTCATATCAAGAACTAAGTTCTAAAAAACTCAGTTCACTAAGTATAGCCAATAAACGATGTGTTCAAGGAAAGATTAAGCCAAGGAAACAAAAAGCTACAAGGCCCAACTGTTGAGGTCAACAGAGCTGATCTTCTCATCAAAAATTTTGTTCATGTTCTGTGGGAACGGTAATTCTACTTCCAGGAATACACCCTACACAAACCATCCTAAATACAGAAATAACTCTAACAGTGTGTAATCCTGTATTATTTTTCTAGGGAATATAGGAAATCCCCTCCTCAGGGGTTCAGATAAGGCAGATACTTGCAGATAAAGCAGATACTGCAGGTCTGGGTTCCCTTGGAGGAGGGCAAGGGGTCAATCAGGCTCAGACAACACCGCCACCGCAGCGGGAGCCCCAGGCCTGGCCGTGGCGGTGTGGCGTGCAGTCACAGCATCAGACCAACTCTTCTGTGAGATCTGCGTGTCATGCCTAGCTGCAGAGCTACTTCTCCAGCCCTCCTGGTCACTCTCTCAAATAAGCTGTCCATCCATCCTCACATATATTTTAACTCAATGCTTTTTGAGAATCTTGCTAAGTCGCTTCAGTCGTGTCCGACTCTGTGTGACGCCATAGACGGCAGCCCACTAGGCTCCCCCGTCCCTGGGATTCTCCAGGCAAGAATACTAGAGTGGGTTGCCATTTCCTTCTCCAACACATGAAAGTGAAAAGTGAAAGGGAAGTCGCTCAGTCGTGCCCGACTCCGTGACTCCATGGACTACAGCCTACCAGGCTCCTCCGCCCATTGGATTTTCCAGGCAAGAGTACTGGAGTGGGTTGCCATTGCCTTCTCCGTTGAGAATCTTACTTCTGTTTAAATTAAAAACAGAGCTAACATATGATTCAGCAACTCCACTCCTGCACACGTATCTGGAGAAAATGGTGGTTTCAAAGGGTCCATGCACCCCAATGCTCACTGCAGTGCTGTTCACAGCAGCCAAGCCACGGAGCCACCTAAACGCCCGTCAGCAGGGCAGTGGGTGAAGGAGGTGCAGGCTCACATCCGCGGAGCATCACTCAGCCATCAGGCAGAATCGAACAAGGCCACCCGCAGCAATGTGGATGGACCCAGAGAGTGTCACACTGAAGTCAGCCTGACCGAGAAGGAGAAATATCAGGACGTTCCTTATATGTGAAATCTAAAAAGAGATGATACAAAGGAACTTACTTGCAAAATCAGGGAGAGAGAGACAGACTTAGAAAACGAACTCATGGTTGCTGGAGGGAAGGGATAGTTAAGGACTTTGGGAAGGTCATGTATGTACTGCTATATTTAAAATGAACAACCAAAAAAAAACCCCACCTATTGTATAGCACCTGGAACTCTGCTCAGTGTCATGTGACAGCCTGAATGGGAGAGGAGTCTGGGGAAGACGAATGCGTGTACATGTGTGGCTGAGTCCCTTCTCTGTTCACCGGAAACTATCATGTTGTTAGTCGGTTGTACCTCAATACAAAATGCTTTTGGTGTTTAAAAAGTTAAAAATAAAAATGTCCAGAAAATAAATAAATAAATAAATAAATCACCACCAGCTGGTTTCTAATGTTATTTGCTATTAGTTTTCTTGACTGTATGTACTGTCTGACTATACCCCATGGACTGCAGCACAACAGGCCTCCCTATCCATCACCAACTCCTGGAGCTTGCTCAAACTCATGTCCATTCAGTCAGTGATGCCATCCAACCATCTCATCTTCTGTTGTCCCCTTCTCCTTCCATCTTCAATCTTGCCCAGCATCAGGATCTGTTCCAATGAGTCAGCTCTTCACATCAGATGACCAAAGTATTGGGAATTTCAGCTTCAGCATCAGTCCTTCCAATGAACACCCAGAGTTGATCTCCTTTAGAATGGACTGGTTGGATCTCCTTGCAGTCCAAGGGACTCTCAAGAGTCTTCTCCAACACCACAGCTCAAAAGCATCAATTCTTCGGCGCTCACCTTTCTTTATGTTCCAACTCTCACGTCCATACACGACTACTGGAAAAACCATAGCTTTGACTAGACGGACTTTTGTTGCAAGGTAATGTCTCTGCTTTTTAATACGCTATTGAGGTTTGTCATAGCTTTTCTTCCAAGGAGCAAGCGTCTTTCAATTTCACGGCTGTAGTCATTGACTGATATAGCATGGATATTTTATCAGTGTTAATTTATATTACAGAAAGGTCAGAAATGAATGTCCCCAACTAGGAGATGGGTTAGTGAATTATGCTAAGCTCCCTTGATACATAATTATGTAGCTATGAAAAATGATGGTCATGTAGGCCATGTAGCAATCTGCAAAAAGAATGAGGAGGTTCAGTCTGTGAAATTAACATGAAAGTGACCAAAAGACACAAAGCTGTATGCACAGGATGATTACAACTGGATGACGCCGAAAAAGATCAAAAACTACATGTCTGTTCATTTAAAAAAGAAATCTTAACACAGTGCTTACTATGTTCCAATTTTAGACAGGGGGTGTTAGGGGGTGGAGAACAGCAGCAAATGGGACAAAGTTCCTGCCTTTTTCTGGAATTTACATTTCATGTGACAGGTAAACAAGTATATGTTTGTCAGATGGTGTTAAGCATTATGGAGGAAAATAAAACTGAGGACACAGAATGACAGAGATAGAAGTGGTCATTCTATTTCTTTATAGGGAGGTGATTGATAAAGTAATAAAAAGTGACTTTTCTTTACGGTCCAACTCTCACATCCATATATGACTACTGGAAAAACCATAGTTTTGACTAGATGGACGTTTGTCAGCAAAGTAATGTGTCAAAATGAAGGAAATATGGTTTTCTTCTTTTTCAAAACTTTCAGAATGTTGTATCACTTCTATAGTTAAAAAAAAAAAAGAAAGAAAGAAAGAAAAGGAATAAACTGTTTCCAGGGAATTTTCTGGCAGTCCAGTGGCATTCTCACTGCTAACAGTCCAGGTTCAATCCCTGCTTGGGGAGCTAAATCCCATAAGGCAAGCAGTGTGGCCAAAACAACAGAAGGACAAAAAACTGTTTCCAAAACAAAGTTACCTTCTACAACCAACAAATATTGCAGAATTTAACAATGAATCGTATTTTCTATCCAAAGTCTAAAATAACCGTGTTCTTCTTTTCTTCATTTTTAAAAGAAAAACTTTTATCCATTCAAAAAAAAAACAAGGAAAGCTTTTCCTTCTTTTTTGGTAAGATGAGATATAAAAACATACTGTACTATAACATAACTTATGAAAGAAATCAAAGATGACACCAGCATGGAAAGATAGACCATGTTCTTGGATTAGAAGCAATCAATAGTCAAAATGACTATACTACCCAAAGTAATCTACAGATTCAAAGCAATCCCTATCAAATCACCAATAGCATTTTTCACAGAAGTAGATCAAAAAATTTTACAATTTGTTATTAAACAGAAAAGGCTCCAGGTTGCTAAAGCAATCTTGAGAAAGAAAAACAGAGATGGAGGAATCAAGCTTCCTGACTTCAGACTGTATTACAAAGCTGCAGTAATTAAATATAGTATAGTACTGGCACAAAAACAGAAATACAGATCAATGGTACAGGAAACAAAGTTCAGAGATAAACCCACTCTCTGGCATCCATGGTCACCTAATCTATGACAGAAGAGGCAAAAATAAACAATGGAGAAAAGAGAGTATCTTGCCAATAAGTGATGCTGAGAAAACTTGTCAGCTGTCACATATAGAAGAAAAAATTAGAACATTCTCTTAACATCTTACAAAAAAATAAACTCAATATGGATTAAAGACCTAAATGTAAGACTAGATACTGTAAAACTCTCAGAGGAAAACACAGGTAGAAAACTCTCACACATGGGATGCACCTCCTAGAGCCATGAAAATAAAAACAAAATGGGACCTAATTAAACTTAACAGTTACTGCACAGCAAAGGAAACCATGAACAAAAAGAAAAGACAACCCACAGAATGGGAGAAGATATTTTCAAACAAAGTGACCAACAAGGGATTATTCGCCAACATATGAAAACAACTCAAGCAGCTCAATATCAAAAACAACTCCATCAAAAAAATGGACAGAAGAAACGGACACTTCTTCAAGACACACAGATGGCCAAAAAGTTCCTGAAAAGATGTTTAACATCACTGATTATGAGAGAAATGTAACCAAAACTACAACAGCCATCATCAAAAAACCTACCAGGAGCAGCTGCCAGAGGGGACGTGGAGAAAAGGGCCCTCCCACACTGCTGGCAAGAAGGCAAATCTGTGCGGCCACTACGGAGAACAACGTGGAGGGCTCCTTAGAAAACCAGAAATAGTTACCATGTGACTCAACCATCCCACTCCTGGGTATATATCCAGAATAAAACAGAATTTCAAAAGGTGCATGCACCTCCATGGTCACTGCAGTGATATTTACAGCAGACAGGACATGGAAGCAGCATAAACGTCCATCAGAGAGGAACAGATAGGGACGCGGCACACGCGTAACACGGGCTACTTGTTGCTGCTCTTCAGTCACTCACTCTTGTCCAGCTCTCTTGCAACCCCATGGATTGCAGACCACCAGGTCCCTCTGCTCATGGGATTTCCCAGGCAAGAATACTGGAGTGGGAAGGAATCTTCCTGACCCAGGGATCAAACCTGCATCTCCTGCACTGGCAGATTCTTTACCACTGCGCCAAGAGGGACGCCCACAATGAACTGGACTGGACTGAAGTCAGTCAAATATATCACTCATATGTAGAATCTAATTTTTTAAAAAATGATACAAATGAACTTACCTACAAAACAAAAACAGACTTACAGTTATTGAAAACAAACTTATGGTTATTAAGGGGGAAAGTGGGAGAGAGGGATAAATCCGGAGATTGGGACTGACACATACACACTACTTACACATAAAATAGATACGAAACAGGTAACAGTACCGAGCTGCTGCGCAGGTCCTATCAATACCCTGTGATGACCAGCAGGGAAGAATCTCTATGTATATGTACAGCTGATTCACTGCTGCGAAGCAGAAACTGACACAACACTGTACACCAGCTATACTCCAATAAAAAGTTTTAAAAACTGCTGTGAAAAGATGCTCCTCAACCTCTTTACCTATTAAAGACTGCTACTGAAGGTTAACAAGGCTGTGTTTCTGTAACTACGATCTAAATGGAATCATCTCAGTGGGCAGCCAGCACCCTGGAAACATCTCCCTCTGCCAGCTCCTGTTCAGGTGCCTTTGGGTAAGTCCTGTAATTGTTCTAAGACTCTGTCTACTCATTTGAGGTTAATATCACTTTCCTCACAGATATTGGGAGGATTAAATGAGGCAAGAAATATAAATTCAATGTAGTATATTAAAAAAAAACAACCAGCATTTCTATTACAAGTTTCCTGAGGAAATCAAGTGCAGTGTTAAAACTACAATCCTCAGTAAAATGCTATTTTTCCCTACATAAGATGTTTAGGATTTTCTGTATTTTATGTTTGGTCAGACAAAAAGGTTTCTAACCCTCCAGTCCTGCGACCAATGAACAAATATGGTCTCCAAAGTCTTTTTAAAGTTTCAGATACTAAACGTATACAGCTCAAATGCAGTGAGGTTTTAAGAAAGGAAACATTTTCTGGCAGAGATCATCACCGTTCTCTTCTGAGACAGCAGAGGAAATTATTTTGACAAGACGCTTCTCCACAAGGTGCAGCTCTTCTTCAATAACACCCGTCTCCATCTTCTGATCAATTCTAACGCTAATCTTATTCCAAATCCCAAAACGCTTCATCTTCTTACTACTCCTAAGTCACAGGTTATTTAAGTACACACAATCACCTGAATTCTCCATTTTGTCTTCTGTGACAGCTGCGCCTAAGCACTTACATAAAATACTGCCTTCATGATAAACTGCCTTCCTTTTATTTCTGTTGAATAGTTCCTGTACTATATTAACTTTTTTAAAGTTATTTGTATATGAATTGTTGTATTTCCTCTGAACATCATTCTGGTGTAATAAAAGGTTGATTTTAAAATACTGCAATAAATAGGGGGGGCTGAGTTGCAAAGAAATGAAAACTCCAAGAAGGAAGAGTCCCACAGTATGTCCTCAATGAATGCTTGCTGAATTAACAGCTGAGCTGATCAACGACCCACTACTTTTTGCATGTAAGAATGCATGATAGATTTAAGAAAAAAGACTTTAAAAGGGAAAAGAAACAGCTTGGAAGATAAAATTCCAACCAGATAGCTTTAAAAAAAAATTTGCTGAAGTACAGTTGACTTACACTGTTAATTCCTGTGACACAGCAGTGACTCTCCCCTGGAGAAGGAAATGGCAACCCACTCCAGTGTTCTTGCCTGGAGAATCCCAGGGACAGAGGAGCCTGGTGGGCTGCCGTCTCTGGGGTCACACAGAGTCGGACACGACTGAAGCGACTCAGCAGCAGCAGCAGCAGCAGCAGCAGATCTATATATAAAAGGATGAAAGAGAAGAACCTACAACTAAGAATATTCTACTCAGCAAGATTCTCACTCAGATTTGATGGAGAAATCAAAAGCTTTCCAGAGAAGCAAAAGTTAAAAGAGAATTCAGCACCATCAAACCAGCTTTACAACAAATAACTAAAGGAACTTCTCTAAGCAGGAAATGCAAGGGAAAGACCTACACAACATAAACCCAAGACTCTTAAGAAAATGGTAAAAGGGACATACATATCACTAATCACTTTAAACAAAGCTGGAGTAAACGCAGGAACCAGAAGACAGAGCCTGGCTGGGGAGGTGGTGCACACGTGCACGCCTGCGCTCTCCCTGTCACACCACTCACCACTGACTCACCACTCCAGATTCCACGCATTTACTTTGTTAGGTTAATCAAGGCTTCCAGTTGTAGTGACCTTTTATTTTTTGTTTGGCTACTGACTGTGACAACTGATAAACACCTTCCACTATTGTGATTGTTGCTTAATACAATAATTGTATCATGATTGGTCAACAGAAAATAACAGAATTCTTTATCACTGAAACTATCATTTAATAGAAAACCTGTAACCACTTTTTAAAATACAGATGCATATCAGAATTTTCTTGGAATTTTTTGAAAAAGCACAAATGGCCCAGATATTGCTTTTGTTTTCATCAAAGCTCAGGAAAAACAACAACAACCCCAAACTGGTATCATACACACCAGATTTTATTATATTGTGATTAAGTTAAAATAACAACAACAAAAAGATAATCATAAATGTAAAGCCTAGCAGCTATAAGATTTCTAGAGAAAATGCAGGAGAAAATCCTTGTGACCATGGGTTAGGTAAAGAGTTTTAGATACAACATCAAAAGCATGACTTATAATATTAAGAAGAGATAAATTAGACTTCAGGGCTTCCCTGGTGGCTCAGAGGTTAAAGCGTCTGCCTCCAATGTGGGAGACCCGGGTTCGATCCCTGGGTTGGGAAGATCCTCTGGAGAAGGGAATGGCAATCCACTCCAGTATTCTTGCCTGGAGAATCCCATGGATGGAGAAGCCTAGTAAGTTACAGTCCACGGGGTCGCAAAGAGTCGGACACGACTGAGTGACTTCACCACCTCTAGATTAGACTTCATCAAAATAAAAAAAAGATTCTGCTCTTCAAGAGACACTGCTAAAAGAATGAAAAGCCACAGATTGGGAGAAAATATTTGGAAACCACTTATCTAACAGAGAACATGTATCCAGAATATATAAAGAACTGTTAAAACTCAAGAGTAAGAAAGCAAACAACTCAACAACAGCAAAGAAAAAAGACAAAAGATCTGCACAGGTGCTTCATCAAAGAAGTAATATGAATGACAAATAAACATATGTAAAGCTGCAAAAACAACTCTCTGGTAAAATCAATCAAGAAAAAAGGAGAGATGACACAAATAATATAATCTTAGGAATGAAAATAAGCTATAACTAGAGATGCTTCTTAGAGTACTCTTGCCTGGAAAATCCCATGGGGTCACTAAGAGTCGGACACGACTGAGCAGCTTCACTTTCCCTTTTCACTTTCATGCATTGGAGAAGGAAATGGCAACCCACTCCAGTGTTCTTGCCTGGAGAATCCCAGGGATGGCGGAGCCTAGTGGGCTGCCGTCTGTGGGGTCGCACAGAGTCGGACACGACTGAAGTGACTTAGCAGTAGCAGCAGCAGAGATGCTTCAAACATTAAAATATAAAACACAGTTATTCTGAGTAGCTAAATGCCAATAAATGTGAAAACTTGACGTCAAATTCTTAGAAAAACATAACTTACTAAAACTGAAAGTCAATTACTTAAAAAAAAAAAATCTGAATAGCCTTTTAACCATTAAAGAAATTAAATCAGTAGTTTAAAACCTTTAAGCCCTGGCAGTTTTATTGATGAGTTCTATAAGCATTCAAGGACCAAATAACTTAAATTTTACATCAATTATTACAGAAAGTAGAAATGGAGGGGCTCTCCTTCCAACTCATTTTATGAAGCTAGCATAACCCTGATTACAAAAACTTAAGAAAATTTAAAGTCAGTCTTCTCATGAACATAGATGGAAAATTCCTAAACAAAACATTAGCAAACTGAATTTAAAATGTATATGCGAATCATGATTAGACTGAGATTGACCCCATAATCTGTAGCATATAGCATGGTGTGCTCTAGTCCACAGAATCTCGAAGAACTGAACATGACTTAGCGACTGAATAAGAAAAACCCAAGAATCAAGATGAGCTTACAAATAAATCTAATTCACCACACTAACTGATAAAAAGAGAGATATCACATTTTAGTATATTTTTTAAAAAGTGATTAAAAACCCAACATCTGCTGAATCTAAGTTTTTTTCTAACTAGGAACAGAAGAGAAGGCCTTGTTGAAAGCATTCCTGTAAGACGAGGAACAAGACATCACTGCCTGCTCCCACCACTTCTGTTACACTCTGTACTGGAGATTCTAGCCAGGACAGAAAGGCAAGACAGAAACATTAAGGACTGGAAAAAAAATTTTAAATGAATATATAGTGAAACCATTAGAATTAATAGAGACAGAAGTCTCCCAGAGTTATGAAAATAAACACAAAAAATTTTAAAATGAGACCTTATTAAACCCAAAAGCTTTTGCATAGCAAAAGAAACTATAAACAAAAACAACCCACAGAACAGGAAAAAAAAATCTGCAAACCATGTGACCCATAAGAGATTAATCTCCAAAATTTACAACAGCTTATGAGGCTCAATATTAAAAAAAAAAAAAAAACCACAATGAAAAAACTGCCAGAAGACCTAAATAGACATTTCTCCAAAGACATACCAATGGCTAAAGTGCACCTGAAAAGACGTTCAATACCATTAATTATTAGAGAAATGGAAATGAAAACTATAATGAGGTATCACCTCACACAGGTCAGAAGGGAGAGCTGAGTGCCAAAGAACTGATGCTTCTGAACTGCGGTATTGGAAAAAACTCTTGAGAGTCCCTTGGACTACAAGCAGATCCAACCAGTCCATCCTAAAGGAGATCAGTCCTGAATATTCATTGGAAAGACTGATGCTGAAGCTGAAACTTCAATACTCTGGCTATCTGATGCAAAGAACTGACTTCTTGGAAAAGACTCTGACGCTGGGAAAGATTGAGCCCAGGGGGACGAGACGACAGAGGCTGAGATGGCTGGATGGCATCACCAACTCAATGGACACAATTTTGAGCTCCGGGAGTTGGTGATGGACAGGGAAGCCTGGCATGCTGCAGTCCATGGAGTCACAAAGAGTCGGACACAACTGAGCGACTGAACTGAACTGAAGGCCATTTGCAGCAACATGGATGGACCTAGAGATTATCACACTAAGTGAAGTCAGAGAAAGACAGCTATAATATAACGGCCAAAATGCAAGAAAAAAGGATAGAAATGGGCTTAAACAGAACAGAAACAGACTCACGGACTTAGAAAGCAAACTTACGGTTACCCAAGGGGAAAGGTGGGAGCGGGAATAAATTGGGAGCCTGGGACTGACAGGTACGTAACACTATATTTAAAACAGACAGACAGTCAACAAGCATCTACTATACAGCACAGGGAACTTGGCTCAATGTTCTGTAATAACCTAAACGGGAGAAGAACTTGAAAAAGAAGATACATATATGGGCATAACTGAATCACTCTGCTGTACATCTGGAACTAACACATTATTAACTACACTCCAATATAAAACAAATTTTTTAAAATGCAATCCCTATAAAAATAAGAGATTGCTGGATTTAAACCATATCTATAGACAAGATCACTTGCATTTCTATATACCAGCAGAGTTGGAAAACAAAACGTTAGTATACTCTTTTCAAATAGCATCAAAGAATGTTAAGTATTGGGAAACAAATCACATGAAAATTATGCTGCATTTCAGCAGAAAAAATTAAAAACCTAAATAAATGGAAAAATTTGCTATGTTTATGGATTATAAGACTCCGTGCCCTCAAGATATAATTTTTCAGACTTCCTTGGTGGCTCATAAAGAATTCACCTGCCAATGCAGGAGATGCGGGTTCAATCCAAAGTCCAAGAAATTGCACGTGCCACAGAACAGCTAAGCTCATGTGCCACAGCTACTGAGCCTGTGCTCTAGAGCCAGGAGCTGCAACCACTGAGGCCCATGCTTCGCAACAAGAGAAGCCCTCACCCGCCACAACTGGAGAAAACGCCCGCACAGCAACAAAGATCTGGCATAGCCAAAAATAAAGAAAATCATTTTTTTTTTAAGATATAAATTCTCTCTGAATTCATTCATGAAGCAAATGCAATTCCAATTTTAAACAGCCAACAGGCTTTTTGTTTCTTATACGTATGACCTAACAATTAACTTTAAAATACATGTTGAAGGTCAAATGGACCCCGGATATTCACAACAATCTGAAAGGCCAAGAACAAAGGTGAAGGAAACTTGATCCTTATTATAAAACTTCATATGACACTTAAATGTCAATTCCAGGAGGCCCAAAGGCCTGAACTCTAAAAGGCAAAACTAAATCTTCAGTAGACAATTTAACCACTGAACCGTGGGGTAGGGATGAATTTCATAAACAAGATACAAGGAGTGAAAACTACAAAGGAAAAGACGGGTGAATATACAATATCATGAAGAGAATAAAAAAATAAGCCATGAACTAAGAGCATGCTCGCAAAACATATAAGCAAAAAAGATTAACATGAATCTATGAAGAATTCCTACTAATGAGAAAAGACAAGTGAAAACACAAATACATTTATAACACAATTTCAAAAAATGAGGCACCCATAAAAACATAAGATCATGTTTAATGTCATTAATAAATGCGGAAGCATAAAGTCATATTGGGCAAGAATTTCCTACCCACCTGACCAGTGAGATCCTACCACATAGCAGCAAGGATGTGGAGCCTTATTCCCATCCAACCAGTGCTGCTGGGACCGGACCGTGTGGTATGGCCTCCTGGAGCTGCCTAGGAGCCTCTGCACGACCGCGCACGCCTACAGGATCAGCCGTGAGCCTAAGGAAGCTCTCGCACACGTGCACTAGAGACACATCACCAGTGCCACCCCCAGCCTGTCACTCCCAAAAGGGGAGCGATAAACAATCCCTGGTGGCTCAGACAGGAAAGCGTCTGCCTAACGGGGGAGACCCAGGCTTGATCCTCAGGTTGGGAAGAGCCCCTGGAGAAGGAAATGGCAACCCACTCCAGTATTCCTGCCTGGAGAATCCCATGGACGGAGGAGCATGACAGGCGACAGTCCATGGGGCAAAGAGTCAGACATGACTGAGCGACTTCACTTTTTGCTTTAAACAATCCAAATGACTACTACCAGCAGCAGAATAAATACATAAATACACAGCTGTACCGAGAGGAAACGAAGGAACTGGAGCCCTCTTCCTCCGTTCCTGGTGTTTCTCCCCTCTCCACAGCACCTTCCCCACCCAAAACCAATCCGCGTGTGTATCAGAGCGCCATGGGCTTGAACCCCAACAGATAACTTACTCGATTGCATGGGGGAAATGAGTCACATTAATCTACCTACAGAAAACTGCAGTGCATACCTCTGAAATGTGCCATGCCAGACACATGTCAAGTAGTACTGGGAGGCTCTGGTGCTTCTACCTGTGACTGGTTACAAATGACACTCTAACCTGCTCGGGTGAGTACTTGCTGGAAAGACACTCACAGAGCCCAGCCTCTCAGGATGCATGACCGTGCTATTTACAAAGTGGAGAGCTGTGAGGCAACTTCTCTCTCCATCTTTCTGAGGCTACCTGCCACTTTCCTTGGCATTTTTCTAAGAGTCTGATCACTTCCTAGCTTCTCTTGGAGGATTAGCTTTCTCTGCTTCTACGTTCCCCAACAACCTGGGCTTGCCTGTAGCATCAACTCAAGACCTGACACCGTATGATCTTCTAACTCCAGAGTCTAATGTAACCTTTTACTGGTCGTATACCAGTAAACATGTGTTTAACTCTTTACTGGGTCTTAACTATGAAAATTGAGAGCACCATTTCACAGACATTAAGATTAAGCAAAATGATAACACATACAGAGTTTAACAATACCTGGTACACAGTAAGGATTCAACAGTACCACTGTTAGCAAAGTATGTTCTGTTGCAAGGTATTTCCATAATGTGATTTTGATTCTACAAAACTATAAACAGAAATGGTGGGGATACAAGAGTTGAAATCACACTGACTAAAAAGTGACTGCTTCCAATTCCTTAACGCATTTTATTCTATAGCACAGTGTAAAAACCACAGAATACAAAGCACACTGGCATCAAAACTAACAGAAGTTCAGCCTTGTGCAGGAGGCCCACTCACACCAAGTTCCTTCATAGTTTCATTCTGGCCACGTGCTCTCTGCCTTGGAAAAGCCCGTCGTATGGCTAATCTTTATCCTCTAATCTTTATGCATTCACGCAATAATTCACCATCTCTAACCCTCCCTTATGCAGCTCAGGAAGCAACAGTTACAACTGGACATGGAACAACAGACTGGTTCCAAATAGGAAAAGGAGTACGTCAAGGCTGTATATTGTCACCCTGCTTATTTATATGCAGTGTACATCATGAGAAACGCTGGACTGGAAGAAACACTAGCTGGAATCAAGATTGCTGGGAGAAATATCAAGAACCTCAGATATGCAGATGACACCACCCTTATGGCGGAAAGTGAAGAGGAACTCAAAAGTCTCTTGATGAGAGTGAAAGAGGAGAGTGAAAAAGTTGGCTTAAAGCTCAACATTCAGAAAACGAAGATCATGGCATCTGGTCCCATGACTTCATGGTAATAGATGGGAAACAGTGGAAACAGTGTCAGACTTTATTTCTGGGGGCTCCAAAATCACTCCAGATGGTGACTGCAGCCATGCAATTAAAAGATGCTTACTCCTTGGAAGGAAAGTTATGACCAACCTAGATGGCATATTCAAAAGCAGAGACATTACTTTGCCGACTAAGGTCCATCTAGTCAAGGCTATGGTTTTTCCTGTGGTCATGTATGGATGTGAGAGTTGGACTGTGAAGAAGGCTGAGCGCCGGATAATTGATGCTTTTGAACTGTGGTGTTGGAGAAGACTCTTGAGAGTCCCTTGGACTGCAAGGAGATCCAACCAGTCCATTCTGAAGGAGATCAGCCCTGGCTGTTCATTGGAAGGACTGATGCTGAAGTTGAAACTTCAATACTTTGGCCACCTCATGTGAACAGCTGACTCACTGGAAAAGACCCTGATGCTGAGAGGGACTGGGGGCAGGAGGAGAAGGGGACGACAGAGGATGAGATGGTTGGATGGCATCACCGACTCGATGGACATGAGTTTGGGTAGACTCTGGGAATTGGTGATGGACAGGGAGGCCTGGCGAGCTGCGATTCATGGTGTTGCAAAGAGTCGGACACGAATGAGCAACTGAACTGAACTGAACCCTCCCTTGTATCCTCTACCATAAAGTTTCTTTCACCTTGTTTTTAAGACAAAATCCTATGCTTACTCTAATGCTTGATTATTAGGAATTTAATGCCTTAATTATATCAGCATTTTTACTAGGATTATTATTTTTGTTAGTGCTCTGGGCCATTGTGAATGCTTTCTTTCCTGTAAGTTCTGTTACTTCTAGTGTGGAGAACACAAAGTTTTTCAGAGATGCATATTTCATGTAAAAACAAAAATGCTTACTTTCCAATTCTTAAAAGTAGGAATCTTATCAGCTCAATCAGTCCACCAGGGATACAGGTTGGCTGAATCAAGACCAGGGTAATGTGTTATGGACGTGGCCACACAGGTACATCCACAGCAGAGACTATGGGTAGCAACGTTTCAGAGCAGGAAGCACCTCAAAGTACCCACCTTCAGGGAGAGACTGGGCTGTCAGATCAGGGTCTGAGTGCCGGTTTGCATGATCAGCATGCTCCTGCTACAACCTTCAAAGACAGGCCAACCTCCTGCTCAGACTCTCCAATACACAAAGAAGAAAATACAAACTCTCCAGCACGGCCCACGGAACTCATCTCCTCTCCGCCACCGTGGCCCCCGCCACGCGCTCCTGCCGCACAGGCCTCTCTGCGGCCCCGCGCTGTGCCAGCACGCTCCTCTCCCACACCTGGGCTGCTCCCGGTGCCACGGCCCGGCGCTCACAAGTGAATCCCTCCCTCCCGCCACTCAGGTCTCCGTTGAAAGTGTCACCTTCTAGGAGAAGGCTCCGCTGAAGGTGCTTAGACAGTACAACTTGTTATCAGTTCCTGTCTCTTCACTTCTCTTTAGAGCACTTACTGCTCTCCTGACAATTTTTGTTTGTTTAGATGTTGGTTATCTCCCAACAGAATAGAGTTTTCATGCGAGGAGAGTATCTCAAAAACCAGAATGAGGCCTAGCACACAGTAGGCACTCATTAAATACTTGTTATATGGATGAATGGATATTTATGAAGTATCTTCAATCTATCAGTAAACAGCTGTAATTTGATTTACTAGTAATACTTTACCTGACTTCCAGTTAAATAAAGCAAATACAGGCACTTATTATCTCTATTTCTTCAACAAATCATATTTAAGTATGAGTGAGGGATTAAAAAAAAAGTACAAATCCACAAGGGCAAAAATTGTAGTCAAGGAGATGACAGTGGATCACAAATACTAACAAACTCTAGGAAGATGGAAAGCAGATGGTGGAGAGGAAACTGACTCAGCATAAAGAACAAAGCCGAACTCCAAATGGCTACGGAGGGGAATACCAATGAGAAATCAGCTAGCTGCCACCCTAGAACCCTGGGAGGGCTCAGTACTAGATCTCGCAGTCCTGCCAAAGGCTGGGCTGAGAGACACGCTGAGAATCAGGGGTGGCTGAACACCTGTCATGCAGCCACGTGACTCACCCACGACCCCCCACCTCGTCACTTCCCTGTGAGGAGAGCGTTGCCACCAAGCCCCAGACCAGACACAGAAACATCTTCACAGTGAGGAGGGAGCCCTCATCCTCACAGTGCAATGAGGGACACTTAAGTATTATATGAGCCTCAAACCCTCACCTTGTACCCCAGCTTTGAAAATATTGCAGACAAGGCATGAAGCGCCCCCACCACCAAACTGAAGAATTCTTGCTTAGAAAATCTGAATGGACCCGGAAAAGAAACCTATGAATACTGACATCTGGGGCACTCTCCAAACAAAGTGTGTGGGTGCCCATCTCATCACCCCAAAATAAAATCAAACTGGAAGCTGACAAGACTTCTTCCTGCACAAAACATGTTTGTCTTTGCTCTCAGTTTTAACTGCTTCACTTTAAAAATGTGAGCCAACAATAAGGATCTTGAGCCATGTGAGAAAAGTATTCCTTATAGAATAAAAGAACTAAAAGAGACAAAAAGGAATTTGGATAAAACAGCACTTATGGAAGCAGCAAAGAAAACTAAAGGGCAAGAAACTGGAATTATCACCCTCACTAAAAAAGGACAAGCTACCACGTCCACGAAACAAGGAAACTTCGCCAGGCAGTTCCATCCTGTTCAGCTAAACCTGCTCCCGCGCAAAAGTGGAAACAAAGACAAAACGAGAAAGGGTAACTCTTCAGATGAAAAAAATAAAAATAAAAAAAAGTAGGAAAGCAAAGGAAAACAGGCCACAGTGGCTCACCAAAAGCAAGAAACTAAAGAAGGTTTACCTGCAGAAAATGGTCGACTCAGAGAGGAGCATCCAGACTCAGAGAGGAGCATCCAGCCTCTGATGAAGTGGGAGAGAAAGGCGGAGGAATAGTTACCAGCTATTTTGTAAACACAGGGTTAAAAAAAAAAAAGCAGTTCTAGAAACATTTTTAAGGAGAGAATCCCACCATATACAATCTTTCAAGGGTAAATGTTTCCCTTTTTTTTTGAGTGGTGAGTCATCTGCTGTTGCTTATTTCTCGATACAACCTGAAAACAGCAGAGTACTGACTGCAGGACGCTTTGACTGTCTCGAGAGTCAGCTGAACATGCCATGGAGGGGGGTCCTTTTCATTTCCTATTATATAAAGCNATCATAAGGGATTTGATTTAGGTCATACCTGAATGGTCTAGTGGTGTTGCCCACTTTCTTCAATTTAAGTCTGAATTTGGCAATCAGGAGCTAATGATCTGAGCCACAGTCAGCTCCCGGTCTTGTCTTTGTTGACTGTATAGAGCTTCTCCATCTTTGGCTGCAAAGAATATAATCAGTCTGATTTCGGTGTTGACCATCTGGTGATGTCCATGTGTAGAGTCTTCTCTTGTGTTGTTGGAAGAGGGTGTTTGCTATGACCAGTGCATTTTCTTGGCAAAACTCTATTAGTCTTTGCCCTGCTTCATTCCGCATTCCAAGGCCAAATTTGCCTGTTACTCCAGGTGTTTCTTGACTTCCTGCTTTTGCATTCCAGTCCCCTATAATGAAAAGGACATCTTTTTTTGAGTATTAGTTCTAAAAGATCTTGTAGGTCTTCATAAAACCATTCAACTTCAGCTTCTTCACCATTACTGGTTGGGGCATAGATTTGGATAATTGTGATATTGAATGGTTTGCCTTGGAGACGAACAGAGATCATTGTGTCGTTTTTGAGATTGCATCCAAGTACTGCATTTCGGACTCTTTTGTTGACCATGATGGCTACTCCATTTCTTCTGAGGGATTCCTGCCCGCAGTAGTAGAATAATAGTCATCTGAGTTAAATTCACCCATTCCCAATCAATGTCAGTCAATGTCAAAAGTTTGATTGTGTCATAGTGGGGGGTGGGTAAAGGAGAGGGACATAGAAAACTTTTTCTGTTTTATTGGAGTGTGTGTTTTCTTCAGCATGTAACTGATCAGTATCTTGTCAATATAGTCAAATGATCAATTGGGAAAGAAAAGTTTGGTGATGGCCTTCCAGATTGGTTTTGCCCACCTGTGAGCACGTGCATGCACACACACACACACACACACACACACTCTCCCTCTTTCTCCCTCTCTCTCTGATATACACTCACACACACATGTACTCACCTGTGTACTCATACACCCCTACATGGATTTTTTGTTTGCTTGTTTGTTTTCACACAAATAGGACGATGTGAGACTTACTGTCCTGTGGCTTGCCTCCTTTGGGAGCTCCTGAAGTCTGGAAGGACCAAGCACTTGCCTTGGAGAGCTTACACTGGGTGAGTCATGCCATTGAAAGATGGAAATCCCATGATCACACTTCTGTGCCCAAAGAAGGGAACATGGGCTTAGGGACTCTGAGGCCTAGCACTGAATTTTCTGGTTCACATGGTATCCCAGGCCAGCAGTGGTGGGGAGTGGGGTGCTGAACACAGGCTTCCCAAAGGTGACAAATGAGCTGCACTAGACCACAGGGCCTGTGTCAGGGAGGAGGGGGGACATTGGGCTGAAAGAAGGGGCCAAGCTGTGGGGGACTTTGGATGCCAAGGAGAGGAAACAGCAAGCTATCCACCAGGTGATGGAAAGCTACTGGGAGAGAGAAATGGAAGTGATCTATATATTTTTAAATTATTTATTTGGCTGTGCCAGATGTTAATTGTGGCACTCAGGATCTTTTGGGATCTTTAGTAGCAGCATGCAAACTCTAAGTTACGGTAAATGGGGACTAGTTCCCCAACTAGGGATCAAACCCAGGGCCCCTGCATCAGGAGCATGGAGTCTTAGCCAGTGGGCCTCCAGGGAAGCCCTGGGAGGTGCTTCTGGAAGAAGGAAGGTTAGCCGCTGCAGTGTGTGAGCGTTCTTGTCCACTGTGTGCTCGTGCGGACACCTGCGCTGGGACAGGCAGAGTCTGTCCGGGAGCTTGGATGGCACTAGCAGGAAGGAGCTGCTGGGAGACTGTGGCCCCAGAAATGTGATGGACAGGAGTGGACATGATGGATGGCCTGGGCAGACTATGAGTGACTGGAGAGAGAACCTGGAGGAAATGTCTGAATTGAAGGCCAGCTGGTGGCAGGGAATAAGAAAAACCAGAGAGGTATAAGGACTTGACCTTATGTAAACGGGATTTGGGAGACTAGGAACTGAAGATTAGGACGTGGTGGAGTCTCAGGGTTGTGGGGTGGAGAGGCATAGGGGGCTCCTCTGGATTTGTATGCCCCCCTGGAGGAGAAGGCAAGATTTGTTAACTGCCCCTAACATCAGATCAATCCCCTGCAGAAGGAAATGGCAACCCACTCCAGTGTTCTTGCCTGGAGAATTTCATGGACAGAGGAGCCTGGTGGGCTACAGTCCATGGGGCTGCAAGGAGTCGGACATGACCGAGTGACTTAGCATGCGCACAGACACACACACACACACACACACACACACACACACAGCATCAGACCACATCTCCGGGATTCTCAAAGGGGCAGGGCCAAGACTGGCTGACTTGCAATGCCTCTGCCTGCCCACCTCCTCCCTCCCACTTCACCTTCCCTTCTCTCCGCTCTGCCCTCTGAGGAACACCAGTCTGTCCTCAGCATCAGAACTGGACCAAGTCAAGAGCCTGGGCCGCAGGAGTGGCCAAAGTGTCACTGGTTTTGGTTGCAGGGTCTGTTTCATGATTCTCTACTGTTGTCCAAAATGTAGGTAAAGGAGAAAAGAGAGAAGCAAAAAAGCCCAAAGCCTCAAACATTTATGTAATAAATTGCTGAAAAAGAGGCGGTGACAAGGGAAGAAGAGACAGGGGAACTGAGAGCCAGGAGAACAAGGGTAAGAAGCTTCAGATTTGGAGATGTGAGGCTCTGGGGAAAGGAAGAGAAAAGAGGAAAGAGATTTTAAGAGTCTTCAGGGTCTGAACTGGATCTCTTTTACAATGCTTTGAGAGATTCAGGTAAAGATTGGAATTCTTTTTTAATTGCTTTTGGCTGCCAGACTGTGTTGCTTTGAATGTAGAACCAAGGCAGGACTGGGCCACTTGGGGCAGAGGAATTCATCTGGATTGCATAAGAAATACTTTCTCTTCCCCTTCTTCACATTTTGTTTCTGAAATGGGGATGTGTGTGAAACTGATGTTTGTACTTCATTAGTGAATTAAAGGTGGAATTTAGGATTAATGGTGTCAGAGAAAGTAGGAAACTTAATAGTTAGCATCTTGTTTGGAGGAATAGAAACCTGTTCAACATAGCTCTGTCGTAATGGGAACTCTGCTCTAAGGATGCTGAGTGTCTCCTGGAGGGATGCAGCTGGCCCTCAGGATAGGACCAGAACTGTCGGCTAGAGCTCCACCAGCATCTGCCTCTGTCTCTGTTCCTTGCTGTGCGCCCCCGTCTCGGTCTTTTTTCCCTCCTCTGCAGACCAGCTTCTTTTGTGTGTCTGGTCCACATGGCAGAGAAGTGGGCCCCTGCCACTCTGGAGGTCACATGGAGCAAAGCCAACACTTCAGAAGGAGCTGAATGCCCCTCTGCTCCAACTGGAAAAAAAAATTTTTTTTAAAGTATTAATAGCATTAGTTTTATTTTTCTTTATTAACCCACCATAGATAATTTTACCTTTTAATTTTGAATTACATATAGGAAGGGCATGGTACATTTTCATCCTTGGGGGTGCTAGTGTATCTTTTTTTAAAAAAATTATTTTAAATTAGAGGATAATTGCATCACAGTGTTGTGCTGGCTTCTGCCATAGAAGTGTGAATCATCTCTCAATACACTTATACCCTCTTCTTTCTTGAGCCTCCCTTCTCCCCTAACCTCCTTCCCATACCTGCTCTCTCCTCCCTTCTACCTGCCCCAAATTCATGTGGAATGGCTCCAATGGCCCTGGCAGGGTGACATTCACCCCAGCACCCCCCTAACACTGACTTGTGGCTGGTGGGGTGGAGGGAGAATCGTGGTTGCTGCCCATGTGTCTGCCAGGAGCCCCTAGCAGCCCAGGGGCCGATGGGGAAGAGCAGCTCCCAGAGACCAAGTGGGTTGGGCTGACAACCCAGAAGTGGTTCCTGGCAGGTATCTCTCCTTTTGAGAGCTTAATTGCTATACCAAGTCAAGAGTGACTATAAAAATCTGATTTTCCTCATATTTCAAGACACAGTTAAATCCCCTGTGTCCATCGGCTACTCTGGAGGTATCCCAGGAGGGAAAGGGGAGAACAGAACATCCTTTTCCTGCTCTGGACTGTAGCTTCTCCCCTGAGCTGGGCCAGCCCTGCTCCCTCGCAGATAGGAGGGATTGAAGCCTCACACTCTCAGGCCGCTCTGAGCCCTCTTCTCCATGAAGCTCCTGTGCTTTGTTCTGGCAAGTGGACCCCCACCGGACCCCATCATGGGAACTGCTGGGACCTGAAGCTTATCCAGGAAGGCCTTTGTTCCTGTACTCCCTGCCCAGTCTCAGCGCCAGGGCACTGGCCCCAGGGGCCCTGCTGATGCACCCGTTTCCTGGATCTTCACAGCCCTGGTTCTGGCACCTCCAGCTGCTGGCATCAGAGGGTCATGGTGGTGCTAGGGGAAGGTGAAAGCCACTCAGTCGTGTCCGACTCTTTGCTACCCCATAGACTATGCAGTCCATGGAATTCTCCAGGCCAGAATACTGGAGTGGGTAGCCTTCCCTACTCCAGGAGATCTTCCCAACCCAGGGATTGAACCCAGATCTCCTGCATTGCTGGTGGCTTCTTTACCAGCTGAGCCACAAGGGAAGCCCAAGAATACTGAAGTGGGTAGTCTATCCCTTCTCCAGCGGATCTTCCCAACCCAGGAATCGAACTGGGGTCTGCTGCATTGCAGGCGGATTCTTTACCAACTGAGCTATCAGGGAAGCCCATGGTGGTGCTGGCAGGCAGTATTTCTTCATGGGTGAACCTAAGCAATGGTTCCGGCAGTCACAGGCAAGGGGCAAAAGCTTCAGCCTCAGTGAACCTATTCAGAATTTTGCAACCTAGAAACCTGGAAAGCATATACTTTTATTTCAAAAAACATGAGGATAATAACCTCTAATAGGCTTTCATGATTATTTCACAAATAGATTTTGTTTTTATCATTTAGTTTATATTATCCCCTTAATCCTCACAACCATTTCGAGAAGTGGCCTGGTGTCATCAGCCCCGCTTCAAAGATGGGGAAACTTAGTCACAGAGCATTCGCGTAACTTGCCTAGAGTCAGCCTTTCTCTAGAGCCCATGATCCTAACCAGCATGTCTCTGTAATTCCTGTAAATTTTGTGTCATTTCCAACAAAACAAAATTTATTTTGAATTTTATAGTGGGAGAGAGGAATGGTAACCAAATCTTCATTTTTCTTAGGGCATCTAATGATTTAACCCCACCTTGACCTTCTTTGCTTTGAGTTGATCTATCAGTTTCAGTTAGGGGATCTATGGGTCCTACCTCTTGCTCCACACATTTAGAACTTTTCTGATAGGTCCTGAGGTCAGGTTGGCCTCTGATATTTCCTGAATAATGCCTACAGATCATGCTTCACTGAGATGGGTGGGCACTGGGCCTGCTGGGCCCGACAGGTGGGTGGGTGGTGGTGTGGTGGACACATGGGGTCTGAGCCCTTCCGACCGACCACCCGTCCCCAGCCGGAGAGACAGCCAACCGTGGCTCGGAAGAGCGCAGGCCCTGCTCCTGCTCATCGCTCTGCGCTGGCTTGGCTCCCTCCTGATAGCTCGGGGCTGGTGGCAGATGGCTCAGCCTCTCCCTCGCAGAGCCCAGGAGGCCTCCACACATCAAAAACAGACTTGACTCCAGGCTTTGGTGGGATGTGGGGCGGGCATCTGCGGGAGGGGCACTGCACAGCCGGGGCTTGTGTGTTTATTAAACACCTCCAGAACCAGCTGCTGTGCCTGGCTTCTGAGGAGAGGAACTCGGAGGCCAGGAAGACAGGCGTGAGTCCTGGCTGCCCCAAGCTGGCGAGACTTTCCTGGAGAGCTAGCCCTGACCTTAATTCCTCCTCTGAGCCATGGGGACAGCTGTCCCTGAGGATGCAGGGAGAGGGTGAGAGCTGTACCCAGTAGGAATAATAATGGTGATGAAGGTGATCATAACAGCTGAAACTTACTGAATGCTGACCACGTACTAAACGCTTAGTACTAAGCACTGTACATGTATTATTCACTCCACAAATATTTATTGAGCGTTTGTACCATGTCAGGCACTGTTTGAGGTGTCTGGGATAATGATACAACCAAACATCATCATGTTTAATATAAGTCAGCGCCATTCTAAGCCATCTATGTAAAATGTATTATTTAATTCTCACAACAACCCTGAAGGTAAGTACTATTATCTCTATTTTACAGATGTCAAGATGTGAGCCGCAGAGAGGTTGAATAATTTATGTGAGGTCACGCTGCCAAATGGGTGGTAGAGCCAGGATGTCATCGAATTCAGCAAGCTGAGCTCTGGAGTGGGTGCTCTTAAACCTCGCAGTGAATGTGGAGAAAGCAGCCCTCCAGAATCTGACAGCCAGTGTGGGACAGGGCATGCGTTAAAGAGTTGTAAATATACATATATACACATACATACACAGTGTGTTTTCTGATTACTGTAAATTCTGTGAAGGAAATAAATTAACATACTAGGATAGGGATTAACCCAGAGAGAGATTACTTTTGATAATGTAATTATCAAACATTTAATCTTCCCCGAACCTTGTGGTAGGTTGTTTGCTTCCCATTTCCTAGATGAGTATGATGAGGCAAGCTTGGAGAGATTAAACAGGGATCTGGAGTGGGGCTGCAAAGGGACCCAATTTTAAGAAACTGGTCTCTAATACCTGGGGGGGCCGCTTTTTAAAAACAAATGTAAAAATATTTTTTTTGGTGTTCAGCTGATTTGCAATGCTGTGTTAGTTTCAGGTACACGGCAAAGTGAATCAGTTATGCAGTACATATATCCCCTTTTTTAGGCTTTTTTCCCATATAGGTCATTACAGAGTACAGTTTCTTGTGCATAATACCTGTCCTCTTGCGCTGAGGCTCCTTGCACTGTGTTTTGGCCAGAAAGGAGGGGTTTTGCTTATCACAGGGCTTGAGGTGGGCAGGGTCTTTGGGTCTCTCCGTGAGGATGTGACCTCGCTCTTTGTTCTGAGGCATCACGGGGACATCGTGCCCATCTCTGGTTGTCAGCCTGCAGGGTTGGGTATGTGGCGTGTGTAGACATGCACACGCGTGCCTACACTCACTCACGGGCGACTGCATGTCTGCCTCCCTCCCTGCAGCCTCCTGCTCACACAGGCCATCCTGACCTTTCATTAGGTGACTTCGCAGTTGATTGCAATGTCCCAGGTGCTTTCTCTTAACGCCAGGGTGATTATGACAATTATGATCATTATTAAGTAAAGGAGAGAGAGGGAGAGGAAGGGGGCTGGGGGCTGGGATTCACCCGGTGGTGCTGTCATTAAGCCACATTGTGTGAGATTGTTCGCCTTCAAAAGGCAGCTGTGAAAAGGAGAGAGTGTCTTAAAAAAAAAAAAGCCCAGTATGCAGGCGGCGCAGGGCGCAGGAGGCTGGCGGGAGGACCATGGGGGTGTAATTAGGGCAGTGACAGCCGGGATTACACGGTGTCTCGGCTGCGGTGCCGCCTCTCCTGTGGGGGGAGGGGCGTGGAGGAGGGGACAGGTAATGTCTGGGAGGTTCTGGAGCCTTGCCAGGAGCGACGGGGTCCTTTGGTGAGCAGGGTGATCTGGGATTGAGCAGAAGGGACCGGAGCGAGGGGCTGCCCGAGCTATTTATCTCCACAGCGGGGGAGGGGGCCGCTTATTTTTGGAAGTGTTTTATGATGGCTTGACGCCCCTTCCAGGCTTTTCGCGCCTTCCCACCCCAACTGGGAGTTGCCAAAGGAAAGCCAGTTGTGTGGAACAGAGGATGCAGATAAATAATTTCCCAGCCTCCTCCACCCCGGAGGTCCTAGCTGTTGCATTGTACAAGGAGGGAGGGCGGCAGCCTTCTGCTGGCCTGCACGCCCCCTGAGGGCTGGTGCTTATCTGGAGGGTTTGCTTCAGCCCTACTCCCAACCACCCCGTAAGATTCAGCAGTGTCTGCAGGGCAGGTGGAAATGCCCAACGCCCCAAACCCTTCCACCTACAACACAACAGGGGCCGACGAGTCAGAGTCACTCTTCATTCCAACAGAGGGTGCCCCTCTAGAGCAGAGTCGTGCGGTGGTCTTCCAGCCCTTGCTTGCACACCCCCAGATGGGGGAACTTAGCTCTGCTTAGAGAGGCTCCGGAGCCTGACTGTCTGATTTGAATCCCGCTATTTGTTACCGGTGTGACCTTGGGCAGGTTCTGTCACCTCTTTGTGCCGGTTTTCCCACCTGTGACATGAGGATAATGACCGTCCTTATGCTGCAGGATTAAATGGGCTACTTGATAGAAAAGACTTAGCCCAGTGCCTGGCACACAGTTGAAGCCTCCCCACGTGTTCTCTGGGGACAGCCCAGGCTGACTTTCCTGGAAGAAAGTCCTGTTGTTATAGGAAGCCGGAATCTGGCACTTTCTCTATTGATGCTAACTTTGTATCCTAGGGCCATGCGGTTGTTTTATTCTTCCTGCATTCATTTGTGAGTGCCCATCTGGCTGCCAGGCATGGTACTGGGCATGAGACGTGTGTGCAGAGAGGGGCAGGTGGGATTCCTGGACCTCAGAGCCCAATATTCTCCTGTTCACCTCCTCTGCAGGTACGGATGCTGGTCTGTACATGCCCAGTAGGGAGGGACCAGACATGACCACAACCCCCAAGTTGAGAGCAGGTGGGGGAGGCATAGGGTGTTTGGGGTGGGAGAGGCAGTCAGGGCTCTAGGCCTGGGGCTTTGTCCCCGCTCTGGGGCAGCTAGCAGAGGGGTCCACAGCACCCCACACTCCCCAGGAACTCAGTGAGCCATAGAAGGACTGTTGACCGTGGAAGAGGCCAAATGTCTCCGCACCCCTGTTCAACCCTTGTTGCTGACAATGTGCTGACTGCTCTGAGCACTTCCTAGCCAGTGGAGCCAGGGGTCACTGCTGCCCACCAGAGGGGACTTTTATGTTATTATGACTCTTTTTTTGACTCTGACAGGCAAAGTCAGAACCTCTGTTTCCTGGAACTCCTTGCGCTGTTGTTTAGATAAGTTTAAATGAGCTGTGATTAAGCTAATTTTGAGGTAATTAACTTGGGGAAGGAATCCTTCACTTCTTAAAATTCTAAGTGACTGTTCATTATAAGAGGGAGCCCTTGCAAAGGAGCCACGCGGCTTTCAGGAGCCCCGCTTAATTAAAACATACAGAACTCAGCCACAGAGCAAGAGTTTACCGTCATTAATGAAAAATGAATATTCTTTATCTAATTACATGGCATAATTAATTGCTGTCTCCAACCACAGAGATGGGGAGGGGGCAGGGGAAGCCATAGGCTCCTGTTCCCACAGACTCAGTGAGGGTTCAAGCCTGATTCTAGGGTCCTCTGGAAGTCCCTTCAAAGCCTGGTGCTCAGGGAGACCCCAGGCCAGGGTGCAGAAGGGCCAGGCAGAGAGTGACTCCTCACAGCAGTGGGTGTTGGCACCTGCTAGGTCCCAGTAGGTCTCTTTTGTGGCAGTTTGAGCCCACATCAGCCATCCAGGGTCCTACTTGGAGATTCAACAAGTTTAATGAGTGCCTACTACGTGCTTGACAGACTGAAGTCTTGCCCTTAGGAAGCACGTAGGTTTGAATCGTGGTTCTGCTGTTTACTAGCTGTAGGGCACTTTGGGCAAGTTCCTTGACCTTCTGTGCCTCAGTTTTCTCATCTGCAAAATGGGATTAATAGTACCGTTTATCTCATAGGGTTGCTATGAGGATTAAATGAGTTAGTATTCATGAAACACTTAGAATAGTGCCTGGTAGATATACATGCTCTGTAACAAGCATTAAAGTAAATTAAAAAGAACACAAGTTGGGATGTAACAAGAAAACAGAACCGGAGGAGGACTGGGGTTGACTTGGTGTTCAGACAAGTAGGGGAGGGGGTGTGATTTCTTGGTCCTCTCCCCCTTCCCTCACCTCACAGCTTCACTGTTGCCACGATGTCCTCAGGTATATTCTGCTGTCTCTATCTTCATCTCCACGTTCCTCCTGGGGACTGCCTAGGTCACCCTAGTAAGGTCACCCTTACTAGGATTTGCCCTCTGAGAGCCCCCAGCACATTTCACCAGGCAGGAGGTGCTGTCAAGATGCCAGCTCTGTACAGGTGAGGCGATCACAGCGAGTTCCTGATGCGGGTCTTGGAGATGCTCCCATCCAACTCGTTTTACCAACGAGGAGACTGAGGCCCCAGAGACACTGTGAGGTGGATGACGCGGGGCCTGGCGCCCAGGCTTTCTGACCGGCGTCCTAGCCTCTTGCTCCTCGCCCGGAAGTCAGTCAGTGTCTGGCCTTGGCTCAGCCTGCCAGGGCCATCAGTCCCTTGGGCCCAGGGCAGTTCCTTTGTTCAGGGCCCGGTGGAATCTGCCTTGTCCCCCGGTTCAGCATGAGCTCCGGCTCAAGGCACTTTCCAAGAAGTTCATTTTCTTCCTAATGCTCTCTCTCTTTCCACCTCTTCCTGTCTTTGTCTCATCTGCACAGAGGAAGTGACTGGGGTTAGAAAGATGAATAGGGCTCTGCCCCTTCTGGGTAGGGGCGGCCAATCTCGTCTGATTCTCTGCATCCCTGGGGACCACCAGACCCCACACCTGGCTGACCTTGGGTTAATCCAGTTTGGGGAGGAGCAATGGCACTGCTTTTGCCGTTCACTATCAGCTGTGGCTCCAGGTCGCACCCATGGCTCACCCCAGGCAGAGCAGTAAGGGGCTAGCTGCCTCCAGGCTGCGCCTTCTACCCTCCACCCTGCTCGTTCCCTGCCCACCCCAGCTTCTCCACAATGGGCATTCTCAGGGTGATAGCTGCTCCCTTTGGACGAGGCCGTCCCTGGCCTGCCAGGCCACCACTTTGGGGCTTTGCCCACTTGTCCCCAGTTCTCGTAGGAAAGTGGTTTTGGCCTGGGAGTTCTGAGAGCAAACGGAGGGCCAGGAGGCCTCCTGCTGAGCTAAGCTGATCACACTCTGGATACAATTTTTATTTAATCTCTAAAACATTTTGACAGTGTCTTTGGAAAAGAGGGAGTAGTGGCCCTGGGGAGGGGCTGGGCAATGAGAGAGAAAAGAGTGTGTCAGGCAGGGAGTTAGGGGAATAAAGCAGACGATAGCGCTGGTGAAGTGGCTCATGGGTAAATGTTGTTGGCTGCTGGCTGTCCCCAGGAACTGCTGCTCTAGAAGGGTAATTGGGAATGCCCCCAGTGTTTTGGAAAGTTCTGTGTTCTGCCCTTTCTGGGGACCCCAACCCTTCCCAGGGGATGATTCTCTGGGACCAGGTCTCAGACAGGCCAGGAGGGAACTGGAGAGTGAGTATCCTAGTGGCTGTGGTGCAGAAGTGATGCCAGGAGAGGACATCTGGGTGGCTCTGGGTTTTCCCTGGGAGGGCAGCCACCTCGGGGGCTGGGCGCCTCCCTGAGACCGCACTTTCGTAGCCCAGGCTCATCCCCAAAGCCACGGCCACTTTCATGCTCCAGTTACTGCAGAAAATGCATGAATTTATTTCTGCAAAGCCAGCCTGCGACAAAAGGCATTATATTGGCTGGAAGGAGAAACCTTCTGAGCAGGAAAGGTGGGCGTCACCAGTTTCTGGTCCCCGGAGACCTTAGCTTATTCTGAACTGGCTGCAGACAGAGACTGGGGCTGAACCAGCCTCTCTGGTTTCCTGTCAGCTCCAACTTCTCCTTAATTTGATGATTCTTGAGATAGCGGGGGAGCTCTTAGCTTCTTTCTCACAAGGGCGGGTTTGAGTGAAACCCAATCGACTTCTAGCATCGCTTCAATCACCTGTCTGAAAGGCTTGATTTAACTCTCTGGTCAGGAAGATGGGATTCAATCAATGTTCATCCAAGAAAGCACATTCTTCCTAAAAAGTTACTTTGCATGTTATTAAGTAATAGCAACACCTCCCATCTCCTGGGGAGTGCCACATTGCATCTGGAGAAGAGGCACCGCGTTGCGCTGGGAACTTGTGACTTATCTTGGCAGTTTCATTTGGATCCAGTTTGCAGCTCTGTTGGCAGATGTCACATGTGGCATCTGACTTTCCCCGAGGCAGAAGGGGCAGATGCTGGTGGCAGGAATGGGGAGAACGCTGGTCAGGAACTAAGGTGGCTTCAATAAAATAGGTGCAAGCACTGGACTGACTGTGGGACGTTCCCCTTGGGAGACACATCCCTGGCTTTGGAGTTGACCAGAGTGAGGTCTGAATCCTGGCTCTGCTTGTTCCTGGCCTGGGGGTCTAAGACACGTGGATTTGCCTTGCTCATCTCAGCTGCCTTCCCTTTTTGGAAGGTTGGTGATCGGTCACCTTCATTTTTGTATATTGAATGCCCAGTGCAGAGAAGATAACTTATTCATTTGTTTAACAAATAACATTAAAAAATTTATTTTTGGCTGCACTGGGTCTTCGTTGCTGCTTGCCAGCTTTCTCTAGCTGCTTTCTCTTTCTTTGTTGGAGTTCGTGGGCTTCTCATTGTGGTGGCTTCTCTTGTTGCAGAGCACAGGCTCTAGGCACGGGAATCAGTAGTTGTAGACTCTGGGCTTAGCTGTCCTGCGGCATGTGGGATTATTCCGGACTAGTGCTTGAACCCGTGTCCCTTGCATTGACAGGTGGATTCTTATCCACTGTACCACCAAGGAAGTCCCAATAAAAGTTGTATATAAAAGAAGTTTGTTGAGCTAGAAATGTCAATTGCTTTGGTCAGAGATATGAACTGTGAGCATAGGTAATGCACGCTATGGCACGCATACCAGGGGCTGACAAACTACAGCCTGAAAGCCAAATCTGCCCGTTTTTGTAAGATTTTGCCATTGTTGTCCGTGGTTGCTTTTAGGACGCAAAAGCAGAGCTGAGTAGTTACAACAGGAACTATAGGGCTCTCAGAGTCTAAAATAGTTACTTGCCTTGTCCTTCACAGAAAAAAAAAATTAAAAATGGCCAACCTCTGGCGTAGACCAGTGGTTCCCAAACTTCAGCCTCTGCAGGATCATCTAAAGAGCTTGTTAAAATGTAGGTTGCTGGGTCCCACCCCTAGGTTTACTAGGTCTCCGTCAAGGCCTGAGTTCGTGCACGCAATGTCGCTTCAGTCGTATCCGACTCTGTGTGATTCTATGGACTGTAACCCTCCAAGCTCCTCTGTCCATGAGATTCTCTAAGCAAGAATACTGAAATGGGTTGCCGTGCCCTCCTCCAGGGGATCTTCCTGACCCAGGGATTGAACCTGTGTCTCTTATGTCTCCTGCATTGGCAGGCGGGTTCTGTACCACTAGCGCCATCTGGGAAGCCTTGAGCAGATTTGCTTATTTTCTTTCTTGCCCTCTGCCATCATCATGAGAAATACACATCTGGGCTGACCTGCTGGTCCAATAGAGTCAGCATAAATCTTCTGAGTCAGCTGACTACAGACATGTGATGGTACATTATTATTGCTTTAGCCCATGGTGCTTTGGAGTGGTTTGTTATGTGGTAGTAACTGACTGATACAATAGTGTCAAGAAGTTTGAGCCGTATTCTTAGTATAATTGGATGTCACTGAAAGTTTTTAACTAGAAGAGTGATGAGATCTGATTCATTATTTTAAGCCGTCTCTCTGGCTGCTGTGAGGAAGGTGAGGTTTGTGGAAGAATCAGCAGACTGCTTGGAGCCCGGCCCTGGCAAGGGGGAGGTGCTCAGGAACCGTTGCTAGCCTCCCCCAGGCTGGAGTGAATCTCATCCTTCCCTATGCTCCCCCAGTACTCTCTCTGGGCCCTTCTTACCTGTGACTTAGCAGTGTTAGTTGCTCAGTTGTGTCCGACTTTATGTGACCTCATGGACTGTATAGCCCACGAGGCTCTTCTGTCCATGGAATTCTCTAGGCAAGAATACTGGAGTGGGTAGCCATTTCCAGAGTTACCTGACCCAGGTAACTATTCTTTTTGTGGGGCTTTCCAAGTGGCGCTAGTGGTAAAGAACCTGCCGCCAGAGCAGGAGACATGGGTTTTATCCCTGGGTCAGGAAGATCCCCTGGAGGAGGGCACGGCAACCCACTGCTGTATTCTTGCCTGGAGAATCCCAAGGACAGAGGAGCCTGGTGGACTATGTCCACAGAGTTGCAAAGAGTCAGACACGACTGAATTGATTGAGCATGTACCTGCGTATTATAATCCCACCACCAGACTATGGGATTCTTTATTTTTAAAAAAATATTGTTACTTGTTTGACCATATCAGGCCTTAGTTGAGGCCTGAGGGATCTTTTGTTGCAGCGTGCCGACTCTCTAGTTGTGGCGCACAGGCTCAGTAGTCATGGTGCTTGTATTTAGTTGCTCCAAAGCATGTGGAATTTTAGTTCCCTGACTAGGGATCAAACCTATGTCCCCTGCTTTGCAAGACAGATTCTTAACCACAGGGCCATCAGGTAAGTCCCTAGACTGTGGGATTCTTGAGGTCAGGGACCTGGCCTGACCCTTCTATAGTCTCTTGGACCTCTGGACCCCGTATAGGCTCAGCTCAGTGCTGAAGTCAATAACTGCTCTAAAATGAATTAATATAGAAACTGCGGCTGCTACAAGGTGGATTTTCACTTCAGTGGTCTCTAACGGATTCCCATGTCTAAGTGACTTCTCCAGGTCACGTGTGGCTTCCTTTAAAACCTCATCAGCAAGCAGGGATTGCTTGAATGGCTTCCCTTGAGTCCCAGGACGTGTGGGAGTCAGCATCATAGAGAGAATGCTCTGAGTTGACGCCAAGGAGCAACTCCAGTAGCAAGGCCTGAGGAGCTTGGAAAGAAAACCAGCCTGAGCCTGTTTGCAAACCTTTCCTGGAACACTTAACATGAGTGCCTCCACTGTGGTGGGGAAGACCTGTTCTATGTGGATGTTACCTAACATATTTTACCTTTAAAATCTCTGGGGGTGGGGGAGAGAGCCAGTGCCTCTGTACACACTCCAACTTCAATAAGAAAATCTACTTTCTTTGATTAATCTTGACCACCCTGCTTCCACCCTGTTTACCCAAGAGGTTCAGAGTATTTAACTGGCAGGTTTTATGACTTATCCTAGGATTATGTCCCAAAGGAGCAGGCCAAGACTGGGGAGAGACTCTGGGTCTTTCTATCGCTAGAACTTTTACAAAAAGACAAAGGTTCTAGAATGTTAGCTGGTCTGGCTCCAAGAGAAACATGTTCCAAGTGGGCTCTGTTTGCCTTTCTGTTTCAGAAAATGATTTTTAGCCAATTCAGTAGTTCACCTGAGTATACCAGAACTTACTTAACATCTAATATACACCTTTTTGGTTGGGTAGCTATGGAGATAAAGATGCCCAAATGCAGTTCCTACCTCAATGATATTAAGCTTGGGAAGGGGATAAGATCATTGTTTAACGTGCTCGTTTGATTCAAGCCAGTTTCTTTGACTAGGTTAAGCAGGGACTAGCTCTGTTTTATCTCTAGTGTTGTACTATCAAATGCCTGATACTGTCTGGCGGCACATAGGAGGCATTCACTAAAATTTGCTTTATAATTGAAGTGAAGTGAAGTAGCTCAGTCATGTCCGACTCTTTGCAACCCTGTGGACTGTAGCCCACCAGGCTCCTCCATCCATGGGATTCTCCAGGCAAGAATACTGGAGTGGGTTGCCATTTCCTTCTCCAGGGGATCTTCCCGACCCAGGGATTGAACCCGGGTCTCCTGCATTGCAGGCAGACGCTTTAACCTCTGAGCCACCAGGGAAGCTGTTTTATAATTGAGGTATACTTTATTTTGGGGGGGGGCTTCAAAATCACTGCAGATGGTGACTGCAGTCATGAAATTAAAAGACGCTTACTCCTTGGAAGAAAAGTTATGACCAACCTAGATAGTATATTCAAAAGCAGAGACATTACTTTGCCGACTAAGGTCCGTCTAGTCAAGTCTATGGCTTTTCCTGTGGTCATGTATGGATGTGAGAGTTGGACTGTGAAGAAGGCTGAGCGCCAAAGAATTGATGCTTTTGAACTGTGGTGTTGGAGAAGACTCTTGAGAGTCCTTGGACTGCAAGGAGATCCAACCAGTCCATTCTGAAGGAGATCAACCCTGAGATTTCTTTGGAAGGAATGATGCTAATGCTGAAACTCTAGTACTTTGGCCACCTCATGCGAAGAGTTGACTCATTGGAAAAGACCCTGATGCTGGGAGGGATTGAGGGCAGGAGGAAAAGGGGATGACCCCTCGAGGATGAGATGGCAGGATGGCATCACGGACTCGATGGACATGAGTCTGAGTGAACTCCGGAAGTTGGTCATAGACAGGGAGGCCTGGTGTGCTGCAATTCATGGGGTTACAAAGAGTCGGACACGACTGAGTGACTGAAATGAACTGAACTGAACTGATACTTTACACAGAGTGAAATGTAGAGATCTTGCAGGTACATTCTGATCAGTTTTGGCAAATATGTAGCCCCATGCAACCAACAGCTTCATTAAGATCTATAGCCGTGCTGTCCTGTAGAAATGCAATATGAGCCACGTAGGTGATTGAAAATTTTCTGGTAGCTTTATGAAAAAAGTAAACAAAAAGGCAGGTGAAATTAATTTTAATAACATATTTACTTAACCCAGCATATCCAAAATATTATCATTTTGACATGTCATCAATAGAAAAATTCATTAATGATTATTTTATATTCTTTCGCTCATCTTGAGTCTTTGGAAACCAGGGTGTACTTTATACTTGCAGCACATTTCAATTCAGATGGGCCCTATTTCAAGTGCTCGGGAGGCGCAGGTGGTAGTGGCCTCCGTGGTGCCAGGCATGGAACTGGACCTTTTCGTCACCTCAGAAAACTTCATGCTCTGCCTGCGCCTTCCCGTCAAGTGCCCTCGTTCCCTAAGCAACCACTCTTCTTTTCTAAAGTATTTTATTTACTTGGTTTTGCTGGGTCCTGGCTGTGGCACGTGAGATCTTCTGTTAAGGTGCATGGATTTTCTAGTCGGGGCTCACGGGCCCCAGAGTGTGTGTGCTCAGCCGCTGAGGGCTTAGTTGCTCTGTACCACGCGGGATTTTAGTTCCCGACCAGAGACTGAACCCTCGTCTCCTGCATCGCAAAGTGGATTCATGGCCACTGGGCCGCCAGGGACGTCCCCGCAGCCTCCGTTCTGCTTTCTCTCGCCATAGCTTAATTTTGCCTGTTTCAAGCCTGTATTTGTTGTTTTTGTTGTTCAGGCACAGCCGTGTCCAACTCTTTCGTGACCCCATGGACCGTAGCCCGCCAGGCTCTTCTGTCCGTGGTGAGTTTCTGGCCAAGATTGCTGGAATGGGTTGCTGTTTCCTCCTCCGGGGGATCTTCCCAACCCAGGGACTGAACCTACATATCTGTGTCTCCTGCACTGCAGGGAAATTCTTTACTGCTGGGCCACCGGGGAAACTCTATATAAAGAGAACTCAAACAGTACATACTGTTGCATTTGGTTCTGTAACTCATACTATTTTGGGGATCCTTGGTGTTGTGGATTGAATACTTTGTTCCTTTTCACGGCTCAGTGCTGCTCTCTTGTACACACAGGCCATGCTTGTTTATCCACCCTCAGTAAATATTTGATTTGGAATAAATGTTGGTATGCCAGGGCGAGGTACATAAAGAGCTCTCCCCAAAGGACAAAATGTTGTGAGGATTTGGGGCTGCAGGATGACAGTAGTTCAGGAGAGTGGGCTTAGGATATTGTCCTGGAAGAGAGGACATCTGAGTTGGACTTGGTAGCACACTTAGACTTTTGACGGGTGAAAAGGGAGATGGGGAGCCATTTCGAATGGAGGAAATGCCTGGAAGTGGGTGGTAGGAGCTGTTTGGTCAATGAAAGTCTGGGGGAATTAAGGTGGGCTGGGGCCACACTTGGAGGGTCTTGAAAGCCACTGCAAAGGAGCCTTACAGGAAAATGATCAATGGCTACTTTGGGAGCAGGATCATAACCAGAGGTCAGAAAGATTTTTCTGGAAGATGAGATGCTTGACACAGGCCTTGAACGGTGTTTGTTTTTTTTTAAATTTTGGCTGTGCTGGGTTTTCATTGCAGTGTGCTGGCTTCTCTTGTTGTGCGCATGGGTTTAGTTGCTCCACAGTATGTGGGGTCTTAGTTTCTCCACCAGGGACTGAATCTGCATCCTCTGCTTTGGAAGGTGGATTCTCAACCCCTGGACCACCAGGGAAGTCCCTTGAAGGGTGATCTTTTCTCCTATTCCCTTGAAAGCCCCACACGCCTGTACCTACTTGTCTCCTTGTCTCCAACTCCTTGTTCCCTCTGTCTGGACTATTCTCACCATTCCCACTTCAAGCATCTCCCAGCAGAAAAGTTCCCTGTCACTTTGCAGGGCCTCATCCCTATGACATCGTTTCCTCCCAGTCAATCCCCACGTTCATGCTTCCCCATCACAGCCTTGCATTAACCAGCAGCTGCATTTACATGGCCCATACATCAGGCTGAGCCTGTCCCCGGTGAAAAGGTGTGCATGCCCGGGGACCATTCATCATACCTGCCCAGCTGCTGGAGGCTTCCCTGGGCTCCCGATGCATTAGGCCAGAGCTGTGACAAACATCCCAGGTTCACCCCATCCCTGAGCGGGGAGGACATCCAGGTAGTCTGGTTTTGGAAAGTGGCCTGGATGTTTCCTCACTCATGCTATGATGTCTCTGCAACATCACAGATGATGCCACTTGGGTAGGGAGACGCTATGGGTCACACCATCAACTCTGATTAAATTCATCTTCAATCAATCATGTTGATGTATCCAGAGTCAAACCAAAAGCCTGAATATATCTGGTCTCATTTTCTTCTCACAACAACCTGATGGGCTTGGAATAGCTCTGCCCACTTCAGCAGTTAAGAAAAGGAGCTCTGACTTGTCCAGGTTTACTGACACCACAGAAAAAGTGACAGAACCAGGATCTGGATTTCGAGTCTCCTGACTCCAACTCCAGTGCTCACTGCACAAAAGCAGGCTGCCCAATGGGTGTCTTCCTGGCCTCGCGCCTAATTCCTCCAGTTTTTTTCACATTCCCCATCCCTGGACCTTCCCAGAGGGTGGCTTATTTCTTTAAGCTGTGGCAAGAGGAGAAAGAAGAGGGAGACGGTGAAATAAATTTATTGCCATGTTAGAAACATTGGATTGAAGAATTGATCCCTACGGCTAAGTAATTTCCCTCTTTCGCGCAAAATATAAATAAATCTGTATGGCTTATGCTGAGTGATGAGCCCGGGCTGCCAGCTGGATTGCACGACATGAGATGCCCTTCAGAGTCTCTTGCTTCCTCTCCTTGACCCCATCAACGAGCTGTTCTAAACAGCCCTTGTGTGCTCCCTGAAGGGGGAGAGGTTGGCAGCTCCTGCGTCTTGCCCGCTACACTTAGGCGGACTTAGGGACGTCGTGCAGAGTCTTTCCAGAGCTCAGCTCGACCCTAGCAGGTGTGGCCTGGAACTGCTGATTTTCAGAGCCATAAATAGACCAGCTTAATTATTATTATTATTGTTCTTTTCTCTAGGCTAAAGGGGAGGGGGTGGGAAGAGGGGATGTTGATGTCTCAAGTGTGTGATTAGATAATACGGTTCGTTCCTCTTCCCTAAAGGTTTCATCTAATATCTGGGAAGAGATGGCCCGTGTGGCATGTCCTAAATTAATTACTCTGTGTGTGTGTGTGTGTGTGTGTGTGTGTGTTTAGAGGGGAGATTTAGTCATCCTGCTTTCATGTGGTTTAATTTTAGCTTGTTTTCCTGGGGGTAGTCCTTCTTCCCAGGCTCCACCCAGTCTTAGGTAAGGACCTGGAAAGAAAGAGGGAGGGTTGTCTGGCAGATGCTGCTCCCTCCTGGGTGGGCACGGAGAGAACTCTGGCCTTGTATCCTGCTGTTGGCAAGTGGGTCCGCTGGGCCTGGAAATTCAGGAAAGGGTTTTATAAGGGGCAGGACCTATTTAGAAGACAGATGGCTTGGAGGCGCTGGATGGTTTTTCCATCTTTGAAGGGCACTGCAGTGCAGGCAGACTCTAAGGGCTTAGGAACCGAGGATTCCTGGAAGATGATAAAGTTGACGTCATGGTGGCTTCCCTTGTCTTGAAGTGGGATTGAGAATAAAGGAGGGAGGGCTTCCAGGCCCAGGCTGGGAACAGGCAGGAGACAAGGAGACCCCCCTCTTAGCCTTAGTTTATGCTTTGAGACAAAGTCTATGTGACTTTCATCTTCAGTTCCCCGAAAACTGATCACCTTGGGGAAAGGGAGACAGCTCAGTTCATCACATAGATTCTGCTTCTGGCTTTGACCTTCTGCCTCCACTGAGAGTAAACACTGGGCTTAAATACAGACATCTGCCCAGGTGGGACCCAAATATCCCTTTCCTATGTTGCTAGCAGGAATTTTGGGGATCCTGTTGCTAGCAAGAATTCTGAAGTTTATGGAATCTTGGGGCATTGAGTCTAGAGTCTAAGGGATTTACTTATGTAGTGGCCCCTGCCCTTCTCTTTCTCTGAGCCTCACGGATGCCTTATAAGCCAATCCCTGTCACTCCTAGTCTTGACCTAGTTGCTGCTTATAACTAAGAGAACCTTGACAAAGCGATAAATGGTCTAGGATCTGGGTTGTATGAAATTACCTACAGTGGGCACATCCCACCCTTGTTGGTTTCCTAGCATCAGAATCATCTACTTCCCTTTGAGGATTCTTCTAGCTTTTGAGTCTTGGTGGAAACCAGACAACCTCAGGAGAGAATTTGAAAGCTCACCTTCCTAACTCCCCCTGCTGTCAGGGTGTAGGCTTAGGACCCATCAAACTCACCCATCCTGGACTTGGGCTAGAGAGTAAAGAAGCAGGGGCCCACAGAATCTGTTCTGGTAAGGCTGGGAGCAGCAGTGGCAGCTGTATCTAATTTCTGGACTCATGGGTGCTGGAGGCTCCACCAACAACATCTGGGAAATATGAAAAAAGGGGTCCATGGTGGTGTGGAGTGGAGCAGGGGGCTGGGGGACTCTCCTCTGTGTCAAGGAAGAAGTGATAATAGTCTGTGGTTTGCTGCAGTGAAATGCTGCTGAAGGTGTCCCTTCCCTTGTTGGTTTCCTAGCATCAGAATCATCTACTTCCCTTTGAGGATTCTTCTAGCTTTTGAGTCTTGGTGGAAACCAGACAACCTCAGGAGAGAATTTGAAAGCTCACCTTCCTAACTCCCCCTGCTGTCAGGGTGTAGGCTTAGGACCCATCAAACTCACCCATCCTGGACTTGAGCTAGAGAGTAAAGAAGCAGGGGCCCACAGAATCTGTTCTGGTGAGGCTGGGAGCAGCAGTGGCAGCTGTATCTAATTTCTGGACTCATGGGTGCTGGAGGCTCCACCAACAACATCTGGGAAATATGAAAAAAGGGGTCCATGGTGGTGTGGAGTGGAGCAGGGGGCTGGGGGACTCTCCTCTGTGTCAGGGAAGAAGTGATAATAGTCTGTGGTTTGCTGCAGTGAAATGCTGCTGAAGGTGTCCCTAGGGACCCAGACACGTGCCCACCATGTGGTGACCCTGGAGACCGGCCGTGCACAGTATAAGATGAGCAGAGCGGCTGTGTCTTGTGACTTTAAGGAAAGTATAGTAGGACAGAGATGAGTTCTGGTCTCAGTTTTCTGCAGGGCGAAGCAAAAAAAAAAGAAGTACAAATCGTGTAATTCTGCTGCAGAAAGCCTTTTCTGCCAGCTACTGGTTCTCGAAAATCCCTGAAGGCCAGGTCCAAAAGTGAGGGCAGGTCACCAAATGGCAGCTTGGCCAAGATATCCACGAGGATATGTTCTCGTGGTCAAGGCTCAGAGGACAGCCCCGCCACCCCCACCTTCTGCTCCTTTGAAGCTCTTTCAGTGCAATTTCCCTACTGGACATAGACGAGCTGTCTCTCCTGTGTGTGTGTGTGTGTGTGTGTGTGTGTGGTATCTGGGACTTAGGCCAGTGTGGGTTTCTGGCTAATAATGCAAGAACAGAATGGGGCTTCTTGCTGTTCTTGGGGTAAAATCCAAACTCGGGTGACCCGTGAGACCCTGCAGCCACCCATATCTGCAGCCTCATATGGCTATAACTTGCTTTCTCTCTGTAAGCCTTGCTGGCCTTTCTTACAGATTCCCAGGAGCAGCATTTGTCTCAGATTCTTCAAGCATATTTTTCTGTTATCTGGATCACTCTAAGTCCAGGCCTTTCTCCATTCTCAAGGCCAAACTCTGCATCAAATACAATTCGTCTTCCTGAACCCCATTCTCTAATAGTGGATGTTTTAGCTCTGTGAACACAGCCTCTGAGCACAAAATTATTTTTGGTAGCTGGTTCATGGCATTGACTCACCCACCCTGGTAGCCTTCCACTGTCTCTGGAACTGTCCCCTCTATCAAGGACTATGCATTAACGTCTGCGCATGTGCAGCTGGCCCCTGGAAACAGATGGGTCTGGCTTCCAGGCTGGTCTCCAACCTCTCAGTGCAAAGCCGCTGTTCTGTTTCTCACGGTTCACTCTAGCTTTCCTTGTGAATATAATTGAAATTTCACAGCCATCAGTTTTTAAAATGATTTTTGGAGCTTTGGAAGGGGGTGGGAGTCACAAAATGTCTTCAGAATATTTGTCTCAAAGCTTCTTGCAGAAGCGAATCTCCTTTCTTCCCACCTTCCTGGGAGCAGGCAGTGGCTAAGCCCCTCCTGGGTGTCAGGCCTGGGGCTCAGTGCCTGGAGGCGGAGGGGGGCAAAGCAGGATGTGCAGGACCCTGCCCTCGCTGGAAGCCAGTCGGGGTAGGGGGTGTTGTGTGGCGGGTGGAAGGCTCAGACTCGCACGCTTGCTTGCTTCTAGAAGCAAATGCGGCTGTGATAAATGCCAGAGGGAGTGTCAAAGTGTTGTGGGAGCAGGAGGGGGTGGGGATAAACGTGAGCTGCTCCACCGGCTTGATTTTTCCCTGTCTAGAAACCACTGCTCTGAGTTTCTAGGCTTATAAATGTGGAGTCCTTTGAAAATGTGGAGGGGTTTTCAAAGGACTGGGAGGGTTTCAGAGTCATTCTCCTTGGGACAGGAGGATGGCTGTGATGACCTTTTTGCAGTTTCAGTTCAGCCACTGCCTTCTCCTTTAGACCCCATTCCTATGGGCATCTCCCTGTGAGGATGTCATGCTGGTGCCTGTCCCCTGCTTGGAATGGCATCTCCCCCTACCGCCTATACAGCTCCCTCCTAAATGCTGCCATCCTGGGAAGCCTTTCTTGGTGATTCCAGCCATGGGGAGAATGCCCTTTCCTGATGCTCTGGATGCTGCTTTGGGCAACTGACACTTTGGCCTTGGGCAACTCCAGAATCCTTTTATTCCAGGCTCTGTTGTCTCTCTGAACATCCCGCCAGGCCAGGCACAATTCTCACCTGGCACCAATGACACTGATGGAGAGGCATTAGAGTGTGGTTAAAAGCAAAGGCAGAAAAATAGTAACTCTTCAGACGAGAAACCAAGGGACCAAGGTTACCCTCACCAGTAACAAGTCATGTGGATATCACGTACCCCCAGTCTCTTGTGAGGAAATGGGCACTCTGCCTTCTGCTTTTCCAAGTCCAACCTCAGACTGTTCATGAGAAAACACAAGGCAGACCCAGACTGAGGAACATTCTATAAAACACCTGGCTGCTCCTCTTCCAAAGTGCCGGGGTCCTGAAAGACAAGGAAAGATCTAGAAACAGTCCCTGATTAGAGGAGACTAGATGCAGTGTGGAATTCGGGATTGTGTCCTGGACAGCAAAAGAGAGTTGGCGGAAAAACTGGGGAAACCTGAATAACGTCTGTAAGTAGCGGTCCCCAGCCTTTTTGGTGCCAGGGACTGGGTTTTGGGAGACAGCTTTCCCACTGACTGGGAGTGTGGTGGGGATGATTTGGGGATGATTTAAGCACATTATAGAGGAGCCTGGCAGGCTATAGTACATGGGAACACAGAGAATCGGACATGACTGAGCAATTTTCACATACATAATCACATTATATTTATTGATCTCTTTATTTCTATTGTGGCTTCACCAGTAGCTCACACAGTAAAGAATCTGCTGCAGTGAGGAGACCTGGGTTCAATCCCTGGGTCAGGAAGATCCCCTGGAAGAGGGCATGGCAACCCACTCCAGTATTCTTGCCTGGAGAATCCCATGGACAGAGGAGCCTGGTGGGCTACAGTCCGTGGGGTTGCAAAGAGTCGGATACGACTAAGTGACTAACACTTCCACTTTTATTTCTATTATTATTGCATCAGCTCCACCGCAGATCATCAGGCATTAGATCCTAGATAGTATTGTGCTATTGTTAATGTTAAATTTTGATAAATATGCCATAGTTACGTGAGATATTTAGAAGAGAGAAAGGCACATGGGAACTCTTTGCACTGTCTTTGGAACTCTCCTGTGAATCGAAGATTATTTAAAAATAAAAAGCTTAAAAAAAGGGTGGATGTTCTGGAAACAGAACACCTGGGTTCAAATCTGGCTCTCTCACTTTCTGTCTATTTGACTTTGGACACGTGACACAACACTCTGAGCCTGTTTCCCATTCAGAAAACAAAGCTGATGACCGTGCCGACCTCACTGGGTGGTTGTGAGGATGAAAGGAATTACACGTCTAGAGATACACAACTAGAAAGTGCCCAGCCCACAAGAGGCAATCAATATGACGTACGTATCCTTTCTGTTAGGGATGAAGGAGGAAGTCCAGCTTCTGAAATTTGGGAGGGATGGAGAATATGCTGATTGACAGAATTCAGTACGATTTGAATAATCCAATGTGGTTCAATCAAATAAACATCTATGGATCTCTTCTGCGTGCCAGGCTCTGTACTGGGATTTGGAGAGAGACATCAGACCCGGTCCTTGCCCTGGCAGAGCTCAGACGTGACGGTGGGGGCACAGACCTGGATGTGCATGGTGATTGGATAGGGAGACAGAGCTAAACGGGAGCGTGTTTGCTCCGCCAGGAGGTCAGAGGCAGGGCCTCTGCCAGAGCCTAGGACTGGGTGGGGAGCCAGGGAAGGCCTCGTGGATGTGCTGACACTTGAAATGGGTTTTGATATAGAAATAGGAATTTTCTAGATAACGGGCTGTGGGTACAGAGTCCTAGTAAGCACATTATAGGCACCTATAGGCATTGTGCTTGATGCTTTACCTAAGTTATTTCAAGTCTCCTCCACAGCCCTGCAAGGTGGATGTTTTTATTACCAATTTATAGTTGAAGCAACAGAGACTCAGAAATGGAATGGGATTCCTCAAGGTTATGGACTGCTGGTAAAGAAAATTCATATTCAGACCCATTTGGAATCCGTCTCCAAGGTTGCCTGCCCAGATGCAGCGACAGGCGCTAGCGGCTGAAGGAGAAGCACGTGCCACAGTGGCAGTGTGGGGTCAGGTGTGGGGTCGGGTGTGGGGCTGTGACCTGCTGTCATCTGAGGCGTGGAGGAGGAGACGGCGGGAGAGATGGGTCGGGCAGAACACGGGAGACTCTGCTGCTACACTCAGGGGTGTGGACTGTCTCCTACAGGTCAGGAGTCATGGAAAGGTTTACCCAGGGGCACAAGAGGCTCAGATCTGTGTCTTAGGCAGCCTCCCCGGCTTTAGTCTAGGGTGTGATAGGAGGCAGAGCAGAGCCAGGCAAGAAGGGATAAGAGCAGAAGGAGAGGGAGAGCATGAGTAGGCAGCATTTCAAAAGACCTACTCCAGTGAAACAAAGGCAAGTAAGGAAAAACACGGCTTTTGAAATGCAACTCTGAATACGACACCGGGTCTCAGTGGACCATGAGCTTGGTGAAGACCAAGTGGCATGGCTGCCATGAGGCAAATGGACTTGGGCTGCGTGAAGAGAGCAGCAGGGAGGTGCTAGCCCCCACCTTCTTTTCATAGCTACTTCAGAGCATCTTGAGTTCTGGATGCTCTGCTCCACAGGGAACCGAGACACTCCAGGTTTGTTTTGCATGGGGATGGTATTCCAGATCACATCCAGTGAGAGGGCAGTTGAAGGACCTGAGGATGTTTAATCCAGAAGAAAAACAACTCAGCAGCAGACAGAGCTAATGTGCCTGGGAGCCCAGAGGACCCAGTGAGGGGACATTACAGGGAATCACTTTGAATATCCCTGAACTCTGTTTACTTCTGTCCCTTTCTGCTTCACGCGTCTCTGAAGCCAGAATTTCTCTGCTGCTCTAGTCCACGGTGTGGGGGACCAGTGTGGAGGGATGTGGTGGAAAATGCCCCTCCCACAGTTTCTAAGCTCCAGGATCCAGGGAGACTTGGTCTCTTCCTTCTTAATCCATCCCTATCACCAGTTTCCCACAGTCCTCAAGGAAGGGGCTCTGATTGGTCTAGCGTAGAGCAGATGCCCACTCCTTAGGGGCGGAGCCACAGTGGTCCTTTGGAACACTACAAACAGCAGGCGTGAGGGACCCTTCTCTAACCACTTGGAGGAAGAAGAGGGGGGTGACTGGAAAAAGGGGACTGTGCAGAGAACCCAATAGATGGGGCACTAACCCATTTAAGTGTCTGTGTTCAGGCTCTTTCCAAGTTAATAAAACCATACTCACCAGCCTGCAGAGATTCTGGAGGAGAGGGTCTGAATGTATAAAGTATAGAGGACATCTATTCCTTGAAGATTCTTCCTGCCCAGGGATTTGGAACTCGTCCCCTCATTCCAGATCAACATTGGGTCCCCTTTCCAGTTGTCTGGCTAATTTTCAGAAGCAGAAACATTTCTGATGTTGGAACTCAAAGACTTCTATCCTCCTAGGGTTGGAGCTTCATGTTCGGGGAGAGGCCACAGCTGCTGGCTCAATGGCTGGTGTGCCCCTGGACTCTCCAGGGTATGGAGCTGTGATGCTAATTGGCTATAAAGAGTGGGCTTGGAACTGGAATATTCTGGGCTTCCAGGTCCCTGGTCGCAGCATCTGATGCTCATTAAACCACAGGTAGATGAATTGGCTCTGTGGATGCTGACTGTGCAAACTCAGGGAGCGACAGCAGCTGTTGGGATTCCAGCTATGAGAGGTGCTGACAGTAAAGGACAGGGTTGCTGGCACGAGAAGCTGGCATGGACTCAGCGGGCCCGAATCTCAGGCTTCTCTGCCCCTTTCCCACACACACGTGCATGTGC
>SJXQ01003288.1:0-71085 GCA_006408695.1 Aepyceros melampus | reverse complement strand
TAGGGTCCTGGGAGTTGGGCATGAAGGAGACTGGTTCTTGTTTCCTTCCAGCTCCTAATTAGCTGTGTGACTTTGGGCAACCCAAACTCTCTGGGCTTCAGTTTCCATAACAGAGGTTGGGTAAGAGGATTCCAGAGGCTTCTTAGGTTTGGGCCAATCCCGTGTAGGAGGTTTTGAGACACGAACCATCTAGACTGCCGCAGCCAGTTGGTGGGAAGGCAGCCACCCTATCACTGGTCCTTGATGGTAAGACTGCAAACTCTGTCTGATTTTTGCAGGTCTCCCCTGGTTGTGTTGGGCTGTCCAGGGTAGCAGGCCCTCAGATCCACGCCTCTTCTTCAGCTCTCCTTCCTGGGGATGCCCTCTGCCCACCATTTGGTGGTGGCACTGGCCACTACCACCACTGCTGCAGATGCCCTTGGTGAGACAACCACTTGCCAGGTGCCCTGGGTGGTATCGAGGGCCTGGTTCTGCTCTCCCATGGCATCCCGGCCCCCTGAACTCTGTCCCCAGAAGCCAGAGCTGAGGTGGAGTGAATATGCGCTCTCCTTCATGTCAAACTGGCCAATGGGCATCCAAGCAGCCCAGCCTGGACCACCATCTCACACAGCCAGAGGAAATAGCTGCTTCCTCCTCTGGGCCTAATTCCTCTCCTCGGATCCTCAACCATCAGGCTGAGCAGGACAGCAGAGGCCATTGTATGCCACCCTTCTTGTCCTCACTTCAAACTTTCTTCCCTTCCTTCATTCAGGGAAACATCAGAAACTCCCAAGCATCTCCCCCAGCCCCACACCCATTCTTAAATTTTTCTTTTTTAAATTTAGAAGCTCCCAAGCATCTTATCCTCCAGTGGGGAGGGAGGAAGTTAAGTCACCTGAACTTCCCTGCTTGCTGGAGGCATTCAATATCCTGCTCCACCTCCACCGGGTCACTGCCAGCTTTTCCCATTTGATTTCTGTTTGAGCATTTACGTCTGTCAAAATTAACCAATGTTTATTGAGTACTTATTGTGTAGCCAGCATGGGGGAAATTACTCTTTTCTTTAAAAAAAAAAAAAAGTTTTCTGCTCTCTGATTTTTTTTTTTTCTCTGAGATCTCTCAGCCTTCTGGAAGGGAAGCCTTGAATTATTCAACCTGCAGTACAAATCTCTGGAGAACATCACCTCGCGGCTACTTTAATCACTAGAAAGGTTCAGAGTCAGTTATAATCAAGCCAAGTCAACGTGGAAATGTTCATCTCTGGCTTGAAAACAAGATCAAAAGGAAGACCGAGGAAGAGATAAAATCTGAGGGGAGAAATGAATGTTGGTTTCCAGAGGCTCTTAAGTCCTTCTCATATTTCCAAAGGGGTCGCACTGGAAGCCCCAGCCTCTGCAGAGCACATTCCTGCATATTTTTCTGACCTCTTCTTTTTTCCCAAACCCTTTATGTTTTCTAATTTTATTTTTTATTGAAGTACAGTTAATTTACAACGCTGTGTTAGTTTCTAGAGTGCAGCAAAGTGATTCAGTTATACATATATATCTATTCTTTTTCAGATTCTTTTCCATTATAGGTAATTATTACAAGATGTTGAATATAGTTCCCTGGCTGCTATACAGTAGGTCCTTGTTTATCTATTTTTTATATAGTAGTGTGTATCTGTTCATTGGGGCTTTCCAGGTGGAGCAGTGGTAAAGAATCCACCTGCCAATGCAAGAGACCCAAGAGATGTGGGTTGGATCCCTGGATACGAAAGATCCCCTGGAGTAGGAAATGGCAATGCACTCCAGTATTCTTGGTGGAAAATTCCATGGACAATTCCATGGACAAAGGAGGCTGGTAGGCTACAGTTCATGGGGTCGCAGAGTCAGACATGGCTGAGCGCATGCACACATCTGTTCATCCCAACCTAATTTATCCCTTGTTCCCACTTTTGTAAACTTAAATTTGTTTTCTAAATCTGTGAGTCTATTTCTGGTTTGTAAATAAGTTTATTTGTATGATTTCTGTCTGACATGAGGTCACTGAGAAATCAGTTGCAACTCTGCTGATTCAGGGGCAAATCCACCAAGGATGAGACCTCTGACTAATGGTGATTTTGGGAAAAGCTGTTGCCTTTTCAGAATGTGAATGCAGGGACGTTAAGATGCAGAAAGGGGAAGGGCTTATATGGTGGCTCAGATGGTAAAGAATCTGCAATGCAGGAGACTTGGGTTTGATCCTTAGATCAGGAAGATGCCCCGAGAAGGGAGTGGCTCCCCACTCCAGTATTCTTGCCTGGAGAATTCCATGGACAGAAGAGCCTGGCAGGCTACAGTCCATGGGGTCACAAAGAGTGACTAACACACACCCTGAACTAACCTGGGATTAGGTACATTTAGGTAAGGGCTAGGAGATGTGGAGGGCTGGCTGGAGGGTGTCTGTGGACACACTAGGGTGAGAAAGAATCCTTAGGGAAGTGAGGGTGGGTCCACAGCTTAGGGAAGGGGCAATTCTGTCCTCATCTGGGTTCCTGTCTGAGCCCTGGGAAAGTGATGGGAGTGGTGGTCTGCAAGGAGAAACAAGGAGGTGTTTTTAGGGTTCAGTCATCTGTTACGTCATCTGTTATCAGGCAGTGTGGCACCAAAAGTGGAGGGGGGTGATTGTGCTGAGCTTAGCATGGGGGTTTCAGGGGCTGCAGGATGGCTTTGGTGGGCTGAAGGCCCAGGCGGTCCCTCTGATGGCTTGATGGTGACAGACCACCATCTGCAGCAGGAATGGATCACTGAGGTAGCCAAGATGGGGCTCCTCTCACCCCGGCCACTCACTGTACTCCTCCCCAAGGATGAGTCAGCATTAAAAATGATCAAGAAACTGCCTCCTCTCCACCCACAAAGGAAGAAGGATGCTTACCACCTAAATTAAGGACCGCAAGAAGCACATCTAGGGTTCATGGGTGTGCTCTTTCTCTTCCATCTGTGCGGGAGATAGGGTGGTGCACTGGTTAGGGAAGAGAGTGTGGCTCAGCTCAGTTTAGGAAAAAGAGTCCTCCTAGACACAGTCCATCACGCTTGCGTTGGTGTTGAGACCAAAGGCCAGCTAATAAGAAGATGCTGGCCCTGTCTTATTTCCTGATGGGGTTCTTTTCCTTACAGACCTCTTAGGAGGAGGGAGGAGGCTGGATCAAGGCAGGTCTTGGAAATTCTGAGGCTGGCCCAGATGCTCAAGTAGCAATTCAATCTCAGTAGCACGCTAGTCACACAGCCCTGCCCAGTGGTGGTGGAGGGATCTGGAAGGCTGGGGGCCTGGGAAGCAGGGTCCTTGCCCCCATATTGGCACCCTCTGTGAACAGGCTGTGGCTTGTTCCTTCAGGTGGAAGGTGGGGAGAAGGCAGCCGAGGTCTTAGCGACAGATATCACTGATGGGACCAGATCACAAAGTGGGGGAAAGGACGGATGTTAATGTGGCAGCGGAGAGGCTGTGTTTGTGGGAGCACATTAGACACCTGTGGGCTGCCCAGGCCGCCTGGGGCCCAGTCTCAGCTCCGTCACCCAGCCGTGTAACGCCACGCTCTATCAGTGCCTCAGCCTCTCCGCCTATAAAATGGATGGAAGGTTGTGGGAAGGGTGAAGTGAGCTCATGCTGGCAAAGCCCTTGGTGCAGCACCTGGCTTCAGGAAACTCTGAGGAGACAAACAGGTCTCCACCCTCAGTTGTGTCTCTGGGTCCTCTTAGAGACCAGAGTCTGTAGCAGCAGACCAGGTTCAGGGCAGAGAGATGCTGCCAGGGGCTGACTGTAAACTTGGTGCCCCCAGAGTTGGGGGGATGTGGGAATTCCGGGGAAACGCTTTTTTCCTTTGCAGAGCAGTGAAGCCACACATGGACTGGGCTCATCTTCAGTGTTTCCCCTTTTTTGGGAAGAATCAGCACAAAGCCCATTTCATCCTATTGTAAACATGTACTGCACAGACTGGAGAATGAAGGCGCAGAGGAGTGGAGGGCTGCTCCACCCTGGGGGCGGTCTGGTGAGTCTCCTTCTAGACCCATGGCCGTGTGTGTGCAAACAAATACACCACATGTATACACCCTCCCCGTACAGTTCCCCCTCCCCCTCTCCCCCCACTTCTCTCTCTTTTCCCATGTCTCTCCTTTCCAAGGGGGAGATCCCACTACATACATACGACTGCCATTGCTTAGTAATCTGCTTATTCTCCCCTCATTATTGTGTCAGGCACAGCTTCCTGGGTCAGTGAATATAGTTCTATCAAAGTCCCCCCGGCCCCCTCCAATACTGTGGTTCCCCAAAGATTTAAGGAATGAAAAAAGACCAAAGTGATTCTAATATCCCCAAGGGAGAATCTAAGAAAGAAGGCAATTTTATAAAAGCCTTTTAAAAAGTGATTTCCCCTGGTTAAACATTAATATATCTTTAAGAAAAAGAAAACTTGGGAATTCCCTGGAGACCCAGTGGTTATTAGGACTCAGTGCTTTCGTGGCCATGGGTCTGGGTTCTATCCCTCATCAGAGAATCAGCGGCGTGGCCAAAAAGAAAACGAAAAACTTAAAATCCATATTGTTGAGGCAGTCCCAATATGGGTTGGAAAAGAATTTCCAGATGCAGAGCATTCCAGCAGGGAGCGAGTTTGTTAAGAACAAAGAGCAGAGATAAAGTGGGCACCAAGAGCGCAGTGGGCCGCCTCCTGACAGACCAGGGAGAGTCGACAGTTTTTGTGGGCGAATAGCCAGTATTTATAGCCTCAGGCCAAAGAAAATGCCTGCTGGAAGGTTGGTGTTAGGTGATTGGTTGGGATGCTATATGCTGTTTACTGGAGTGGGCATTTTTGCCTAACTGGGAGTCAGGAAACTTGTTAGTGATGATCAGAGGGGCTTTTGGCAATGGTTACAGTGGACCTTAGTCAGCTTCAGCGGTGACCTTGGTTCTGGGCTCCGCTTCTGTAGCCTTGGTGCAAGGCCTCGCCCCTGTGGTCTAGGGGCAGGACTCAACACACACACGTTGGGTTGGCCACAAAGTTCATTTGGGGTTTTCCATAAGCTGTTGTGGAAAAACTTGAATGAACTTTCTGGCCATCCCAACGCTTCATAATCTCATCACCCAGCTATAATCATTTTCAACATTTTGATATAGCTCTTTCTAATCTTTTTTTTTATGTCTACAGTTGTGTGTGTGTTTAAACAAAATTGGAATCACAGTATAGCATATTTATGTTTTATATTTAATATTATTTCACAGGTATTTTTCTTTCATTACTATCATATGGGCCTAAATTATATGGTAGCCAAGAACATTTGGCCCAATTTTCCCGAATGCAAGATTCAATAAAAAGTTTTGGGGCCAATTTGAATATATAAACAGGGAAATCATCAAATGCTTACTCACAATGTTTAATTTATAAATTTAGTTGCACAAAGATATTTAAAACCACATATAACAGGAAATACATTAAATTTAGAAAGATTATTCTTTCCCATTTTTATAGTTTATACCAACTCTCCTGGTCTCTTTGATACCTATGCTTCGTCATCCTGGAGCTGCTTTGTAAATTACCCACCGTAGCTGTCTGCAGCACACCATTTCCATTTTGGTCTAATTTGTTTGAGGCTTCTCTTTTTCAGTGTTGTTGTTTGTTTGTTTCCTATTTGTTTCTTTCTTAGACTGCACCATTCAGCACTCAGGATCTTAGGGCCCCAACCAGGGATGAAACTGTGCCCCCTGTGTTGGGAGCTCAGAGTCTTAACCACAGGACCACCAGGGAAATCTCTTGTCTAATGAAACTGAGATGTAAGACTTTAAAAATCTGTGTATGGTGTTATCTCTGGAAATTGTTTTCAAAGCCACAAGTACCTATTAGCATAACATTAAAAGAGTCTTTTTATTTGTCCCAGAAGTGTGTACTAGTGATCTCTACAACATAACCACTTACTGTATTGCTTTTAAAAGTGATCTTTAAAAGCTTGTTTACAATGACAGCCAACACTTGTAATTGTAAGGTCTTAACCCCCAGAATAATTACTAAATCCTTGTTAAATGTCTTTGCTTCCTTTTTACCCAGTTCCCATAGGTGACCTCTTTAAACATCCCAAACTAGCATTGATTGAGGTCAAGGAGGGCTAATGCGATTTCCTCAAACAGTACTTTGTTTAAAATAACGTAACTGAAAAAGAGTGCATTTAATAGGAGACTCTGTAAGAACTTGAATTTAAAGAGATTTTTTTTTTTTTCTAGAGGATAAATGTAGAATCCTGTTTTATTTGGACATTTTTTTTTTTAATAACAAGATTAATGGAAACCTGGTTTTCCATCTTTTGGCTGTGCCCTAATTTATTTAATCATTCCTCTATTGTTCAACAGTTTAATTATTTCTGCTTTTTTTTTTCTTCCATGTTGTAAATAACAAGCCACATTCTTGGATTTATATCTCTGGGCACATTACAGACTACTTCCTTGGGACAAAGTCCCACAGGGTCAAATGGTATGGCTATTCTAGTGAATTATTTATTAATATAATTATTTTTAATTGGAGGATAATTGCTTTACAACGTTATGTTGGTTTCTGCTGTACAACATTGTGAATCAGTCATAACTATATATATATATATATATATATCCCCTCCCTCTTGAGCCTCCCTTCCACCCTCCACCTCCCATGTAGGTCATCACAGAGCTGCAGACTGGGCTCCTTGTGCTACATATCAGCTTCCCACTAGCTAATCTATTTTAACATGGTAGTATATATATGTCAATGCTAACTTTCTCAATTTGTCCTGTTCTCTGTGGCTATTTTAAAGGATCTGGATATGTTGTGCCAAATGGTCCTTCAGAAAGTTGTACCAGTTTATAAATCCCATCATCAGTGAATAGAGGTGGGCAGCTGATAATAAACATGCAGTATTTCTAAAAAGGAAAAATGCTTCTCCATAAACTCATTGAGCTTTTTGTGGTTCCATAACTGACTGGAACTATAGGAGTCCTTAGAACTCATCTCAGTTCAGTTCAGTTGCTCAGTCATGTCCAACTCTTTGTGACCCCATGGACTGCAGCATGCCAGGCCTCTCTGCCCATCACCAACTCCTGAAGTTTACTCAAACTCATGTCCATTGAGTTGGTGATGCCATCCAATCATCTCATCCTCTGTCATCCCCTTCTCCTCCTGCCTTCAATCTTTCCCAGCATCAGGGTCTTTTCAACTGAGTCAGCTCTTTGCATCAGGTGACCAAAGTATTGGAGTTTCAGCTTCAACATCAGTCCTTCCAATGAATATTTGGGGCTGATTTCCTTTAGGATGGACTGGTTGGATGTCCTTGCAGTCCAAGGGACTCTCAAGGGTCTTCTTCAACACCACAGTTCAAAAGCAACAATTCTTCAGCACTCAGCTTTCTTTATGGTCCAACTCTCACTTCCATACACGACTACTGAGAAAACCATAGCCTTGACTAGATGGACATTTGTCAGCAAAGTAATGTCTCTGCTTTTTAACATGCTGTCTAGGTTGGTCATAACTTTCCTTCCAAGGAGTAAGCGTCTTTTAATTTCATGGCTGCAATCACTATCAGCAGTGATTTTGGAGCCCCCCAAAATAAAGTCTGTCACTGTTTCCACTGTTTTCCCATCTATTTGCCATGAAGTGATGGGACCAGATGTCATGATCTTAGATTTCTGAATGTTGAGCTTTAAGCCAACTTTTTCACTCTCTTCTTTCACTTTCATCAAGAGGCTCTTTAGTTCTTCTTCACTTTCTGCCAAAGGGTAGTGTCATCTGCATATCTGAGATTATTGATATAACCTCTATCTTCATAATTTGAAGATAGATATATCTGAGGTTATTGAGAGTTCCAAAAAAACATCTATTTCTTCTTTATTGACTATGCCAAAGCCTTTGACTGTGTGGATCACAATAAACTGTGGAAAATTCTAAAAGAGATGGGAATACCAGACCACTTGACCTGCCTCTTGAGAAATCTGTATGCAGGTCAGGAAGCAACAGTTAGAACTGGACGTGGAACAACAGACTGGTTCCAAATAGGAAAAGGAGTACATCAAGAAGCCATCTAGTCCTACTGATTTCCCAGTGGGCTTGTATACCTTTTGTGATGGGAAGCTTCCTGGTGGGAAGCCTCTGCCAGGACTGGATGGTTATGATGCTAACCCTCATCCAAAATCTGTCGCCCTAGAACTTACAGTTTTAAGCAGAACACCAGGCTTATCTCTATGTTAGGCATAGCCACTCACTGAAATTGGGGGAAAGGGACATTGAATGTAATGAATTCCAACTCTGGTGTCAGACACAGCACCAGATATGGCTCCATGAAGCTGGAATTCAGTTCAGTTCAGTTCAGTCGCTCAGTCGTGTCCGACTCTTTGCAACCCTATGAATTGCAGCACGCCAGGCCTCCCTGTCCATCACCAACTCCTGGAGTTCACTCAAACTCACGTCCATTGAGTCGGTGATGCCATCCAGCCATCTCATCCTCTGTCGTCCCCTTCTCTTGCCCCCAATCTTTCCCAGCATCAGGGTCTTTTCCAATGAGTCAACTCTTCTCATGAGGTGTCCCATAATTTGAAGATAGAGAAACTGAGGTTCAGAGATCTCAAGCAACTTGTCCAAACTCACACAGCTGGTAAATTTTGGGACTGAGACCAAGGGCTCCACACAGTCGTCCTTAAGTCTTCTTTTTTGGAGCTACTTAAAACAAGTCTGCCTGTAGGCTCGAAGCCCCCCAGTCATGTCTGGAGAGCATACGTCCCAGAGCAGTCAGGACGGCCCGATTTCGAGTCTTTTGCCCAGTTTTCTCCATTAGTGCGCTGACTGTGGTGATCGGTGCTTGACTTGGTGAGTCTGGGGCCCCCTTCCCTGTGTAGACCATGATGAGAATCCACCAAAGTGGAAGCTGTTTGGAAGACGGAGGGGACACAGCAGCCATTACTCTTGGAAAATCGCTATAGTCAGAAGCAGCAGCAGGGGCAGAGGTGCCCAGCAGGTTTCAACTTGTCCTGGCTTGCCTCTCTCTATGTCCACTCTCTTCTCTGGCTGCCCACTCTGTTGGCCGACAGTGGCTCAGGCCCACCCCCAAGCACTTGGCTGCAGACCCATGGTGCTGGAAACCGTCACTCAGCACCAGCTCTGCACAGAAGTCTCCACCCCGCTGCCCCCGGCGTGGTCCCACTTTGATGCTGGATACTCTTGACTTCGCCAAGTGGCTGGTCAGTAGCTCTTTCTCTGATCCTCCAACTTTTCCTCCAGACCTTCACTTTCTCAGCTCATCCCATAATGGCTGAAGTATGGTTCCTATAATATTGGGTTGGCCAAAAAGTTATTTTGATCTTTTCTGTAACATCTTACAGAAAAACCTGAATGAACTGTATGTTATGGAAAGTCCTGAACAAACTTTTTCACCAACACAATAAATGCCTTATCTCAGAGCACTGGTAGAGACTCTGATCCCTTGACTGAACCCTGGTAGAGGCGATGTCTCAGGACTTCCACACTACGCCTTAAGGGGTCTTACAACTTTGTCCTCTCTCAGGGCGCTGAGACCATCGTGCTGTGTGGAAACCCTGCTGGACCAGCTAGAGGCTGAGAAGCTATGTGGAGGAGAATTGAGGTTCCCTGGTTAATACTCAAATTCATGAAAAAGAAAAAAAAACTTGTAAGGTTTTTTGGGAGGACAGAGAAAGTGTTTTTTCTATTAATTGTTTAATCTGCCATCATATTCCAGTGCATGAAATGAAAGTCACTCAGTTGTGTCCAATTCTTTGCGACCCTGTGGACTGTAGCCCACCAGACTCTCTGTCCATGGGATTTCCCAGGCAAGAATACTGGAGTAGGTTGCCATTTCCTTCTCCAGGGGATCTTCCTGACCCAGGGATCGAACCTGGGTCTCCTGCATTGCAGGTAAACTCTTTACCATTTGAGCCACTAAGAAAGTTAAAATATACTAAGTAAAATTTAGCGCAATCTGGTTAGAATAATAAAAATTTAAAAATATCTATCAACTTTATTAACTTATACAAAATAAAATTCACTACTTTTTTTTAAAAAAGGAGTTTTTATTGGAATATAATTGATTTGCAATGTTGTGATACTTTCTGCTGTACAGCAAAGTCATTCAATTATACAAATACATACATCGACCCTTTTTTAGAGTCTTTTCCATATAGGTCACTGCTTTTTTTTTATTGTGGTAAAATAAAGATAGCATAAAACTGACCATTTTAGCTGCCTCTAAGTGTACAGTTCAGTGGTACTAAGTACAATCACCTTGTCCTGCAACCATCATCGCTATCAATTCCAGAACTTTTTCATCATTCCAGACTGGACTCTGTACCCATTACACGATTAACTTCTCATTCCCTCTTCCCCTTCCAGTTTTAAGCCCTAAGATTCGGGGTGCTTTGTTCTATAACAGTAGGAAATTGAAATACCAACACTTGGTGAGATTGTGTTAGTTTTAGTTTAGGAACGTAGTTTCCCAATCTATGCATCTCTTCTTTGCCAGCCTCCTCTTCCTCAGCCTTAGTGACTAAGAAGCACGTGTCCTCCTCTGCCATTCCTCCCAGCAAGCTTTCATGTCCCCGTAGCTCTGGTGACTTGGCTCTGGGTCTTCCCTGCATTTCTCAAAGTGGTGTCCACAGAAAGAACATTGTCCTCTAGAGTAGCAGAGCCTACGGCAGAGTTTGCAAACCAGTGGCCACATCATGCCCACATATATGCTTTATTCAGCACATACCATCAACTTGCAGTGTTTGAAAACAATTTGAACATATATACGCTACTTTATATAGAGATAACAAATAAGGACCGATGGTGTCCGCAGGAAACTCTACTCAGTACTCTGTAATGGCCCACTGGGATAAGAATCTAAAAAAGAGGAGACGTATGTGAAGTTCCTTGGTGGCTTAGATGGTAAAGAATCCACCTGTGGTGCTGGAGACCCAGGTTCAATCCCTGGTCGAGAAGCCTCCCTGGAGAAGGGAATGGCAACCCACTCCAACAGTCTTGCCTGGAAAACTGCATGGACAGAATAGCCTGGTGGGCTACAGTCCATGGGGTCACAAAGAATTGGATATGACTGAGCAACTAACACTTTGTTTCTTTCATGTATATGTATAATTGAATTACTTTGCTATGAAACTAACACAGCACTGTAAATCATCTATACACTAACAAAAGTCTAAAAAAAGGAAATACAAATGATTCAAACATGAAAAAAAAAAAAAGAGAAAACCTGAATTTGTTTCCAGGGTGTGAAGGTCCAGAGAGCCACAGGCAAAGCTTTCTGGTTTACTCTGGAGAAACGGAACACCCGGCCACACGAGGTCCACATTCCCATAGGACAGAGCTCTTGGCTGGGCTGAGCAGAGGCTGTCCCTCCTGGGAGAGATCTGCGCCCTCCAGCATTCTGCAGTCCAGATGGGCCTGGCTGCACTTCCTTTCCAAGGCCTTCCACCCAGCCCCTTCGCTCCTTTGCCCTTTGGGCTACTTGGCTTCTGGGCATTTGAGCTTCAACCTCTGGATAAAGGGACAATCACCGCCCATGAGTGAGCCTGCGCTTCTGTAAATACAGCCATAGCATTCTAGCTGTTTGGCCGCTATACTCCAATCTCAGAATCTCCTAAGCCTCTGAGCTTTTTCTGGCAACTTGCCCCATGATATCTTGGCCATGATGCTTACCAGAGGTTATAAGGGCCTTCATGATCTATCTGCTGCTTCTTGGAACTAAGGAGAGAAAGGAGTTTATGGCAGGTGAGTGCCTGGTTTGAGAACACAAGATGAAGGCAGGGGATTGATTTCAGGGCCAGATGATGACCCAGAACCTGGCCTGACAGCTTTGGGGATGATTTGGCATTTCCAAGTTTCAGTCCAGGTGCTGATCTCAGTTTAACCTGAATTATTATCCCTATGTCTTCCTCCCTGGCCACTGGACTAAACTCCAGGAGGATGGGGTGGCTTGTGATTTATCTTTGATTTCCTACAGCCTGGCACGCAGTAGGGTCTTGATAAGTGTTCATTGAATCAAATTTTCAAGGAGGAAAACCTGAAAAATTGTGAGGAGTGCTGGCTTGACACCAGAGTTAGGATGCCCACTAAAAGAAGGTGCTGAGAGACCTCCGACCAAAAGCACCTACGAAAGGAGGTGACACAGTCCTCTTAGCCTTGGTGAGGTCAAGATACATGTGTGAACCTGGGATGGAAACTCAGGATTCGTTAACTCATCCATTCCTCCATTCTCGGTTATCTGCAGGGCGCCTACTAGCGCTGAATGTAGGTGCTGAGAATTAGGGGTGGCGCAGGAAGGGTACTGTGACTTCAATCAAAGGTCTGAAGGGGCAGAAAGTGGCCATGTAGGTTCTAAATGTGATGAAATGCACGGGGGCCCTTTTGCGGGAAGCTTAGGGCATTGGTGGACGTCTAGCCTTGGGTAGACAGCCCTGACTTTGGGGTTAAACATGCATGAGTTAAAATCCTTGTTCTGTCACTTTTCAGCTGCGTACCCTTGTTCTCTGAGCTCAGTTTTTGCATCTGGCAAATGGGGAGACTTCCTACCCCCAGGCTAATTGTGAGGATTATCTAAGATATTTATGTAAAGCATAGCACAGTGCCTGGCTTTTCCTTTCCTTTGAGAAATGATGGCTTAAAAATTTTTTTATTACTGTCATTAGAAGGCAGGAGAAGAAGACAATGGACCGCGGCTGGATGGTGGGTCATAGCCTCTTGGGGAAGATGGAGGAGGTGACTAGGTGCAGGTCATCGTGTGGGCCCAAGGGTGGGCAGCCTGCACACTTGCTGGTCACTGCACTTGGTAGGACAAAGAGGCCCTGATGAGATCTTGCCTGTCTTTTGTTTCTCTGAGGGAGAGGAAGTAGCAGTGGGAACTACTACCTTGCATCTAATTCTAGCCAAGAAGGGCAGAATCAGTGACGTGGAAAAGGCAGAAATCTTGAGAAAATGTGGGGTCACAGTGGCTCCTGGAAGGGGGAGGGTCAGCCTTCCTGGGCTTAAGAGGGTGCTTGTCAGAACGTTCAGGGCCAAGTGACAAGTGAATCCAAGGCTTGAAGCAGGAGGAGGGAAGACAACCTGAGCGAGTGAGTGGTGGTCGAGAATGGGACTCTAACCACACAATGGGAGTTGTCTTCATGTTCTGGGGTGGCCGATGGTGCCTGTGGGGAGTGGTCACAGACACCAGCCACGTTGTACCGCTCAGCAGACCATGTGTGTGGCAGCCCTTGCTCTCTGGACTTCTCAGTGCTTCTCCAGATCATTTTCCCATGAACACAGCTGGAGTGGCGAATGGACAATGAGAGGCAGGGATAATCATACTGAGCAACACTGCTTAATCTGCTCCCGCTGGTCACCGATCTCTAGTCGTGCAATCCCTGTGCCCTCTCCAAGTAGGTGCCTCACTCAGCCGTACCCTGAGACCCACTTTTGTAAAGAGAACATGTAGTTCCAGCCCCAGCTGCCTTGTCAAGCCTGCAGCTACTCTGGTTGGGGAGAACTGGCTCTGGAGATGGTGGGATTTGGGCGAAGCCGGATAGCTTTGTGCCACTTCTTTCCCACCCTCCTCTCCAATAACCTCATTAACAGCAAGAACTGACGGGGTCCCTCTCGCCTTCTCTGCAGACTGATCACCCACAGGAGCATTTCACTGTAGAAAGCCTCTGTTCCCTCTGGCTCCAGCCTGGGCTATTCTGCCAGTCTTTGTTCTAAACCCAAGAAGAATGCAGAAGGATTTCTCCTGCCTTTTGATGCTTTGTCTGAAATTTAACTTCCAAGTCTCTGCTACTTTCTGCAGGGGGTAAAAAAAAAAAAGTACCCATTCAGGTACTTGGAAGCAGCTGCCACAGGTAAAGAGGAAGCATGGAGCCCATGAGTGGCTCTGGTCCAGGGTTTGAGAGAACTTCACTTCTTTCCATCAATTCCTAATCTCAGGGACCCGCTCCTCTTATATCTGGGTGCCTGGTGGGGTTTCCTCTCCTAGGAATTATTGCCAGCCTCCTGTCAGTGTCCTTAGCTTTCATTGCTCTGTGGATATCACTATGGCCGATGGCTTGTCTTTCTGGACTCTTTTCAGAGCTTTCTCACCATCCCAGGGGGAGGAACACTAATGAATATTGCCTCCCATTAACTGAGCATCTGGCTTGCATCCCTGTCTCAGCACTCTCCAGAGGGCTGTCTGAGAGTCTGCCGTCTTTGCCTGCTTCAGTGCCCATACTCCATCACCCTTGTACCTACTCTCCTTTCAGCTGTCTGAGATCACATGACTGTCTAAGGTACCCTACCTCCCCATCACTCCTCCTGCATCCACATGGCCTTGGGCTCCACTGCTGTTCAGTCGCTCAGTCGTATCTGACTCTTTTCGACCTCATGGACTGCAGCTCTCCAGTTTCCTCTGTCCTCTGCTATCTCCTGGAGCTTGCTCAAACTCATGTCCATCGAGTCTGTGATGCTATCTAACCATCTCATTCTCTGTTGCCCCCTTCTCCTTTTGCTTTCAGTCTTTGCCAGTATCAGGGTCTTTTCCAGTGAGTCGACCCTTTGCATCAGGTGGCCAAAGTATTGGAGCTTCAGCTTCAGCAACAGTCTTTCCAATGAATATTCAGCGTTGATTTCCTTTAGGATTGACTGGTTTGATCTCCTTGCAGCCCAAGGGACTCTCAAGAGTCTTCTCCAGCACCACGGTTTGAAAGCGTCAGTTCTTTGATGCTCAGCCTTCTTTATGGTCCAACTCTCACATCTGTACATGACTACTTGGAAAAACTATAGCTTTGACTAGATGGACCTTTGTTGGCAAAGTGATGTCTCTGCTTTTAAAGATGCTACCTAGGTTGGTCATAGCTTTTCTTCCAAAGAGCAAGCTTCTTTCAATTTCATGACTGCAGTCACCATATGCAGTGATTTGGAGGCCAAGAAAATAAAGTCTGTACTGTTTCCATTGTTTCCCCTTCTACTTGCCATGAAGCGATGGGACCAGATGCCACGATCTTAGTTTTTTTGAATATTAAGTGTCAGTCTCCTCTCTTACCCTCATTGAGAAGCTCTTTAGTTCCTCTCTCACTTTCTGCCATTGGAGTGGTAACATCTGCCTATCTGAGGATGTTGATTTTTCTTACAGTCTTGATTCTAGCTTGTGATTCATTCAACCTGGCATTTTGCATGATGTTAAATAACTAGGGTAACAGTACACAGCCTTGTTGTACTCCTTTCCCAATTTTGAGCCAGTAGGTTATTCCATGTCCAGTTCAAATCGATTGTTGTTTCTTGACCTGCATACAGATTTCTCAGGAGACAGGTAAGGTGTTCTAGTACTCCAGTCTCTTTAAGAAGAGATTGTTGTGATACAGACAGTTGAAAGCTTTAGCATAGTCAATGAAGCAGATGTTTTTCTGCAATTTCCTTGCTTTCTCCATGATCCAACAAATGTTGGCAATTTGATCTCTGGTTCCTCTACCTCTTCAAAACCCAGCTTGTACATCAGGAAGTTTGTCAGTTCGCATACTGCTGAAGTCTAGCTTGAAGGATTTTGAGCATAACCTTACTATTAATTGCATATGAGATGAGTGCAATTGTATGGTAGTTTGAACCTTCTTTGACATTCCCCTTCTTTGGGATTGGAATGAGAACCGATCTTTTCCGGTCCTGTGGCCACTGCTAAGTTTTCCAAATTTGCTGACATATTGAGTGCAGCACATGAACAGCATCATCTTTTAGGATTTCTCATAGCTCAGCTGGAATTCCATCATTTTCACTAGCGTTGTTTGTAGTAATGCTTTGGCTCCACTGCCCATCCCTAAAAACTCTTTTGTATCTCTTAGTTCAAATTCCCCCATATATGAATGACTACGGCCAGCTCAGAGGATGAGTGGCCAACAAATGGATGGGCTGCCTTTTGGTCAGGCTTTCTCTTCTCAACAATTATCTGTCCCAGAGCTGGTTCTGCTGCAGAACTCACGTGGCTGTTGGAATAGTCTTTATATTTCTGAGGCAGCCTCAGAACATGGTCGGTGTGTGTGGTGGAGAAAGGCCTGGTCTAAGAAAGAGACTTGGGGCCTAGATACTCTAGCTAGCTGCATGGCCTTGAGCAAGTCCCCTTTCTTTTCCGGACCTCAGTTTTCCCACCTGGATAATGAGAAGGTGAGATAATTTGTAAGAACCTGGCTAGCTCTCAACTAATCATCATCATCACAAAATTACTAACGTTTATTATTGAATGTTTCCATGTGCTCCATGCTTTCCCTGAATTATCTCATTGAATCCTACAGTTTAGTGTCAATCTTTTTCGAAGGAGGAAATAAAAGCTCAGAGATGTTAGGTAACATGCCCAAGGTCACAGAGCTAGCAGGGGCTCGTCAGATCCCAGAGCCTTGGTTCTGCCTTCTAGAGCAAAGGGACTACAGACTGGGCTCTCTCATCCTGGAAGGCTTGGAGAGCTTTCGAGGCTGCCTGCTTGGCTCCAGCGCTGTCCCTGCCACTTTCAGTGGAATGGAGTTAGCACGTTTCATCAAACTTGGTAGGGTTGGAATCATCCCTCCCCCACGCCCTCATCCTAAACTAATGGATAGCCCACAGTCCTGACAGTCAGACCTCATGCTGTCCCTGAAGTGTGTTTATGCCCTTTAAACACCAAAGTTGGATCAGCTCCTATTTCCTTTACAGGGAGGCCCAGCATCCCAGAAACAGTAGTCAGATCAGTATTTTTCAGGCAGCACGGTCTTCCTAACACCTCCAACATACGAAATGGCTCTTTCACCACATGTAGGCGCTGGGGATTTTTTTCTTAAATTAAGAATTTGATACATTCCTCCAGTCTCCCTCCAGGGGTTGCAGAGAGCAGGCAAAGTGATGCCTTGTGCTAATGTGAAGGTGTGGTTCTGCATTTTGAAGGAGATCTTGAAAATCTCCAGGAAAAAAAAAAATGTCCCCAAATGACCCTCAGTTCTTGTGAGAAATGTGAGCTTGCGTGAGTGCTGAAGGGCTTTGTGTCCCCTGGAAAGCCACAGCCTGTTTGAGGGTCAAATGACAGAATGGAAGGGCATGTGTGTGTATGTGTGCCCGTGTGTGTGTATGTTGAGGGGGATGCAGGCTCCTTGGGACTGATCTATCCTGAGTGAGTGCTCCACATAGGAAAGAGCACTACACAGGGAGTCTGGAGGTTTGGTTTGCTGGGTGACCTTGGAGCCTCCCGCATATGGCTGCTCTGAGCCTTAATCAACCTGGATCCCAAGAGAAAGAGCCAGCACATGTAACTTGCAGGCTTTTCTGGGGTGGAGAGCTGGCACCCACCTTGTGGAGGGCAAGCGTCCATGGAAGGTGGAGGGAGCTGGTCTTGGGGAGGAAGGATGGTGGGGAGTCAAACAAACAGGAGTTCTGTCCTGGCTTGACTTCTCGGGCCCTTGATTTCCTCATCTGAAAAATGGGATAACAACAGTACCTACATCATAAATTAGTAGGAAGATTAAATGAATATTGATCAAAGTGTATGGCACCTGGAAAAATATTTTTTCCATACATTAATTTTTACAGAAACTATACATATATTTAAATGAATAGAATTTATTTTTAGAGGAAATTTTGGTTTATAGAAAAATTGATTAGAAAGTAAAGAGTATACTGCTCCTCCTCCAGTTTTCCCTATTATTTACATCTTGTGTTAGTGGGGTATATTTGGAATAGTTGATGAGCCAGTGCTGATACATCATTATTCTCTAAAGCCCTAGTTTACTCTAGCGTTCACTTTCTGTGTTGTACATTCTGGAGGTTTTGACAAATGTCAGCATTATGATATCTTACAGAGTAGTGTCATTCCCCTAAAAATCTTCTGTGTTCCATTTATCCATCCTTCCCTGAACTCCTGGCAAGCACTGTCTCCACAGTTCTGCACTTTCCAGAATGTCACATAGTTGGGCTGCTACACTATGTAACCTTTTTAAATGGGCTTCTTTCCCTTAGTGAGATGCATTTAACTTCTGCCATGTCTTCTCATAGCTTGCTAGCTCACTTCTCTGTATCACTGAGTGAGTCCCTTATATGGATGTACCACAGTTTATTTGTTCATTCGCTCACTGAAAGACATCTCAGTTGCTCCAAGTTTGGGCATTATTAATCCGGGAGGTGAGTGTCATGATTTGAGGGCAAAGCCCTTAGAATCAGACCGAATGGCTTCAATATTCTGCTAGTAGCTGGGTGATCTTAGAAAGTTATTATCTCTTCCACCTTCCTCCTCTGAGAAATGGGCCTATGAGAGGTCAGACTGCTCACACAGACATCTACACTGTGATGGCTTAAGCAGAATAGAAATGGCTCCAGGTCAGCAGAGGGTGATGCCACACTGGGCAAACCCACCATTTCAAAACTGGGCCTCTCTGGTGGTCCAGGTCCCTGCCAGAGGGTGGGAGGTGAGGGGGTTTGTTACTGACCAAGCTTCTTGGCTTCCTTAACCTATAGAAATTCATCAGAGGCCAGACAAGAAATTCAGGCGAGGCTTTAATGGGGCCCCTGCTGCAACATGCAGGAGTGAGAGCAAACAAGTTCCCTTGCTTGCTGCTCCTGGAGAGGGCTGAGCTTGTTCCTTAAATGGGGTGAGGATAGGGGTGTGTTCAGGGGTGGGGCTGGAGGCGTGGCTTAGGTGGCTTGCCCACTTCTAGGATGTTGTGTGCTGGGGGCATGCTCTGTGCTCTACTTTTGTTCAGATCTGCTGCTTTTTCTCCAGGCTCTCTAAAAGTGGCCTTTGGGTTTTTTTGGTCTCTTTGTATCGTTTGTCTAGAATTTGCCCTAACTGAGCATTCATGTGGTTATTTTTAGTCCTATATAGTTTCTTTGTATACTATACAAAGTAAAGTTGTTGCAGAAGAGTCGTGTCCAGGAGTAAGCAAAGCGGTGCTGCAGCAAAGGGTCTCAAGTTCACTTTCTCCCTTAAGTGCCCTGGCCTAGAAGTGGCGCCCTTGGCCCTTGCTCACATGCTATTGGACAGAACTTGGTCACATGGTTTACCTCCCTGAAAGAGAAGCTGGGAAATGTAGTCTAGCTATGGGTACAGCTTCAAATCTATCCACAGGAAGGGGAGGACAGAGTTGGGTGGGCAGCTGGCAGTCTCTGCCACGTGATGATAGTACCTACTTACAGGTTTATGATGAGAATTAAATGAGAGGATTTGTGTAACATCCTTAGCTTAGTGCCTGGTGCAAAGTTAATGATACGTGTTTGTTCTAGGATTATTCACAAGAAATTAGAGGGTCTGAGCATTTCTGAGCTAGGGGCCTTTTAAAGATCTAGCTTAGTGGGTTTCATACTGTGTTCAGTTGACCCCTTCCAGACCTCTCAGGAACCCCTGGGGTGTTGGAAGATGAGTGGGGAGTCCAGCCCCAACTGATTTCAACCAGAGACACTCCTACATCACCCAGTTCACATACTGGGCTCCAGATAAGATTCAATTGAAGAGAAGGGTCTGCAGATTAAAAAAAAAAACTTATAAACCACTTATTGGCCACTAGGGTGATCCCCTGAAGTCACCCAGCAGGGTCTTCCAACCTCCCTCGTCTCAACCTTGTTTTCCAAGGTTGAGGTGGTCCAGGGCTGAATCCCGGCTTCATCAGGGCCACCAGAGGAGAGGCTAGTGGGGATGGTGATGGGAACAGAAGTGACAAGGGGATTAGCCATTGCCAGAGGCTATGGGCTGAAATCAACCGGAGCTTATCCCCAGTCCACCAGTTGTCCCTGCCTCTGATGGGATGAGGGCTTCCTAGTCTGACTCTCCTGACCTAGGGCTGAGAAGCAAGTGGGGACTCTGGGATCAGCACAGTATGTGAGTCTCTGGTGAGACTGCTTGGGCAGGGGCTTTGCTCCCAAGTCCAGGACTTCACATCTTTGCCTATACATTCCATCCTGGCATGTTGGCCTGGTGTCTAGGGTCCCAGCCTACCCAGATGGTTCAAAGCTGGCTCTGTTGTCTCCTGGCCTCACTGCATCTGTGAAAGTGACGAGCTTGCCTCCTGTCCTGCGTACTACCAGGAGCTGTGGAGTTGAATGTTAGGAACTCAGGCTTGGGGTCAGCAAACCCGGGTTCAAATTCTGGCTCATTTGCTTATGTGTGAGTGTGACCTTCAGCGTTGCCTTATCTCCCAGGCCTTCAGTTTCTCATCTGGCAAATGGGTATGATAGTACCTATTTCAGAGGGTTAGTGTGAGGATTAAGCAAGATAATGTGTGGAAAGACCTCAGCGTTAAGTCCTCAATAAATCACAGCTATTGTCAATTATTTGCCATCTTAGCCAAGAGAGAAAGTGTAAAATTCTAAAAAAAAAGTAACAATAATAGACTTTCTATAAAAAACCCTGAAAGACATAAGTAAAAGTCTATTCTTCATCTTGTCTTTCTTTCTCCATCCATTTCTCTATCTTTTCCCACTGGTTATACTTTTGAAAACCGTCTTTAATGAACCACAGCCCCCAGGTTACAGTCAAGAAACCTTGTCACACTTTGTCTTGTAAGCGCTCTCACCAGCTTGCCCTGACCTCTCTTCCTCTCTCAGCTCCCACTACCCTTCCCCTCCCCTCCCCCTCCCCTCTTTCCTGTTCCAGTCCCACTGAACTGCAGACCCAAATGCCACGTCTTTGCCTGTGCAGTTTCCTCTGCTTGAGGTACCTGATCTCTCTCTCTTTTCATCAGCCTCCTTCTCACTCTTCAAAACCCAGTTCACCTGTCTCTTCCTCTTTGTGAAACTGTCCTTGACTGCCCACCTCCCTTATCCACAACACCATCCTGCTGGATGGATGATACAGTTTTCTTGACCCCTACATGGGTCCGTAAAGTCAAAGCTGTGGTTTTCCCAGTAGTCATGTACAAATGTCAGAGTTGGACCATAAAGAAGGCTGAGCACCAAAGAACTGATGCTTTAGAACTGTGGTGCTGGAGAAGTCTCTTGAGAGTCCCTTGGACTGCAAGGAGATCAAGCCAGTCAATCCTAAAGGAAATCATCCCTGAATATTCATTGGAAGGACTAATGCTGAAGCTCCAATCCTTTGGCCACCTGATGGAAGAGCCAACTCATTGGAAAAGACCCTGATGCTGGGAAAGATTGAAGACAGGAGGAGAAGGGGGGGTGACAGAGGATGAGATGTTTGGATGGCATCACTGACTCAATGGACATGAGTTTGGGCCAACTCTGGGAGATAATGAAGGATAGGGAAGCCTAACATGCTACAGTCCATGGGATCGCAAAAAGTCAGACAGGACTGAGCGACAGAACAACAATAAAAACAACAGTATGGCCAAGAGCCACAGCCAGGCCACACAGCTGGCTCTCAGCCGCCCCCATCCCCGAAGCCGTGTGAGGCCTCTCCCAGAGCAGGTGATGGGAAAGGCTTTGAAGGAGTACGTTTCTTGTGGTTTACTTTTATATATAACCACAACCCTTTTGCTGGATTCAGCTCTGTGCTTCTAATTTCTCTTTTGTCCCAGGGACCACTGTGTGGAAGCCAGCCCGGCACTGTGGCTCTGATGGAGCTGCTTCTCCCTAGAGGTAGGTTGGTTGAATTTAATGAAGTTAATGGCTAGGGAGAGATTTGCTCCAGACAGCAAGCAGAGCGTGGACTCTGTCTCTGAGATGAATAGAGGTTCCCTTAAGTGCAGCCACAGAGAGAGGAAGGAGGTATTGGCATTTATCCTCTCCCACTGGGTCTCTTTGGAGAGCTTCAATAGGACAAGCTTCAGGCTCCCGAGGGCCTTTGCCCACGGACCTCTTAGAATGGGACTAGTGCTTGTGATTGGGGTTTGGAAGCAGTATGAGGAGGTGCAAAAGTCTAGAACCTTCTGCCAGAGACCCTGGCAGTTGCCACAGCCTCTAAAGAACCTTCTGTAGTCCCTCTGACTTGGAGATGGAGAAAGCCAGGTAGACACATGCCTGGTTGGCCCGGGTGCCTCAACTGAGTGTGTGGGCTCTGTTCCCCTGGCCACCTTGACCACTGTTTGGCTCTTGGACAGTTAATTTGCCTTCTGTTTTGTCCTTCTCTCCCTGTGTCATTCCTACCATTTCTGCACATCTTAGCTTAGCCTGTATTCAAGATTCATTCCAAATACCATCTCCTCTGTGAAGCCTTCCTTGATTTTCCACCTCTCTCTCTAAGCTGGGATGGATTTTCCCCTTTCAATTCACAGGATACTTTTGGCATTGATTATCTGATATTCTAATATATTTATTTAATTTATTTAGCTGTAAAAGCAATGCTTACTTATTACAGAAGTCAAATGAAATAGAGATTCACAAAAAGGGAAAAAAAAAAATCAAGAATTTACTGCTTCCACTTTTCTTCCCTCTCCAATCCTGCTCCTTTCCCCAGGAACCTCTGGTTTGGAGAGTTCTTTTCATTGCTTTCTTTGTGATTCATGCTAACACACACACACACACACACACACACACACACAACCTGTGTAGATAGCTTCTGACATGGTTCCCAATGACCCTTACCTCCTGTATTCATGCCCTTGTGTATTCTGTTCTCCTTGAGTGTGAGCTGGACCCAGTGACCTGCTTCTAATGACTAGAATATGGCAACGGTGATAGGATGTCACTTCTGGGATTAGGTACAAAAGACTGCAGCTTCTGCTGTCTTGGTCTTCTCTCTCTGCTCTCCTCTTGGGCTTGTTCTGATACAGAGAGCCACCTGGCAAGGAAGTGAGGGTGGTTTCTGGCCAACCACCAGTGAGGAAGTGAAGAGCTCCATCCAAAAGCCCTGGAGAAGTTGATCATGCCAGCAACCATGCAGGTGAGCTGGAAAACAGATCCTTCCACAATCAAGCCTTTGGATGACTGCATCCCTGGCAGACACCTTTTAAAAAAATTATTTATTTACTATTTTTGTCTGTGCTGGGCTTTTGTTGCGGCATGCAGGCATTCTCTAGCTGAAGTGAGAGGGAGCTACTCTTTGAGGTGGTGCGTGGGCTTCTTATCACAGTGGCTTCTCTTGCTGTGGAGCATGGGCTCTAGGGCACAGGCTCAGGAGGTGTGGTGAACAAACTTAGCTGCCCCGTGGAATGTGGGATCTTAGTTCCCAGACCAGGGATTGAACCTGCGTCCCCTGATTGGCAGGCGAATTCTTAACCATGGGACCACCAGAGAAGTCCCTCAGCAGAAACCTTGATGGCAGCCTCATGAGAGATTCTGAGCCAGAGGACCCAGCTAAGAAGTGCTTGGATTCCTGACCCAGAGAAACTGTGAGATGATACATGGGTGTTGTCTCAAACATCTAAGCTTTGGGGTAATTTGTTATGAAGCAATAGATAAGCAATATCTGTTATGCGCAAGTGCTTTCATTTCTATGGGATAAATTCATAATAGAGTTAGTGAAGAGTCAACAGGTATACTTATTCTAACTGTTAGCAGATCACTTCTAAAAGATAGTAGCAATTCCTGTTCTCTCCAGTCCTTTCCCTTACATATTCATCAGAATTGGATATTATCAAGCATTTACAATTTTTGCTACTCCACTGTGTGAAAATGGCATCTTATTTTTGTTATCATTTGCATTTCCTTTACTCCTAGGGAAAGTGTTAATCTCTCGGTCGTGTCCAACTCTGTGATTCCATGGACTTTAGCCCGCCAGGCTCCTCTGTCCATGGCATTTTCCAGGCAAGATTCCTGGAGTGGGTTGCCATTTCCTTCTTTAGAGGAAGTTCCTGACTCAGGGATCAAACCCAGGTCTCCCATATTGGAGGTAGACTCTAACATGTGAGCTACCAGGGAAGCAAAACTTTTTGGTGGTGTCGCACAGCCTATGGGATCTTACTTCCCCAATCAACGATCAAACTTGTGCCCCCTGCAGTGGAGTCACAGAGTCTTAACCACCAGACCATCAGGGAAATCCCCACTACTAGGGAGGTTGAGCATTTTTCCTTATACTTATTGTCCATCTCTATTATATTAGGCAAACATATATTAATCCCCTACTGCTGTATTATAAAATATTTCTAGGACATGAGCCTTGCCTTCAAAGAGCTCACAGATCAATGGGGAATAAGAACATGTATAAATATATATATAAAAGCACTGTAAGTGCTGAAATGAATATTTGCATCTGATGTTCTAGAAACAGAAGGAAAAGAGCCAAAATTTCCTGGAGTTCCTTGATAAGAGAGATGGAGAAATGGGTATTTGAGCAGGACATTGAAGGAAGTGCAGAAGTTTGTCCGAAGGAGGAGAGTATAGTAGGGGCAAAGACCCAGAGGCACGACAACGTTGGAGTTCCACAGGCTGGGTCAGAGGAGGCAGAGTGATGGAAGAAGAGGAAGAACGGGCTGGAGCCGGTTACTTACGGCTGACTGTGAGGATTCAGATGCTGGGCTCAAGGCTTTGGATACCATCACACAAGTCCCTGGAGACCCTGTAGGTTTTTCAGCAGGAGAGTGGCCTGATGGATTGATGTGACTGGGTATGTTGGTGCACCTGTCACATCTCAGTGATTAGAGATCACTGACGTTTGAATCAGTTACATTTCTGTGTCTCTCCCAGCACTCAGCAGGCATCCATACAGATCCGTGGGCTGGATGAAAAAATGGACCCAGACCCACGGATGGGACTGGCAAATGTGGGCTGAAAATATCAGTGGGGACATTGAGTTGAGAGACTTGGCTGGGACAGGTGGGATTCAGGAAGCGAGAGGAGAGGTGCTGGTATTAAAAGATGATCCGGGACCACACAAGCCTACCCCGTGCCCAGGACCCATCCTGCATGGGTTCCCTGCACCTGAACCCTGGCTGGGGTGCTGTTGCTGCTGACCACACACACACGCCTTCTCTTCATCCTGATCCTTAGAGATGCCTTAGGCATTGGCCTCAACAGACAGATGGCTTGCTTCTTTCTTCTGCTTTGCCTGAGCATCTTCTGCTTCCCAACTAGCTGTGATGAAGGTGGGAACCATGCTCCTCATTGTATTTTAATGAGACTAGATGTTCTCAAGGAGGAAAGAGAATGAACTAAAAGGAGCCCTTTATATTTCTCTTGGGCAACAACCCTCCCTGAAAAATGTAGCTCTTTCCCTTGTGCATGCACCCCAATCGATTTTCCCTCCATCAGAATCCCTCAGGCGTTGCCAGCCTAGTAATGGTAACTGATGGGGACACACTGAGTTCTGTTGTTAGCGGGGCTGCCAATAGCCTTGGTCTGTCTAGGACCCACCCATGGCAGGTTTAAAACAATTCTGCTAATAATAATAAAAGCTACCATTTATTAAGTGCCTGCTAAGTGCCGGGCACTGTGCTAAGTGCTGTATGCCTGCCATCTGACTCAGCCCTCACCAGTCCGGTGACATCTGTACAAGCAGATCTTGTTTTATTGTCCTTTGCAGATGTTGCATTTTTTCCAAATGGAAGGTTTGTGGCCACCATGCATTGGACAAATCTGCCGGTGCCATTTCCCAACAGCAGTTACTCGTTTCACGTCTCTGGGCTGCGTTTTGGTGATTCCCACAATACTTTGTCAACTTCCTTCAATAAAAAATACAGATGTAAAAATCTCAGATAAAATATTAGCTAAATGAATTTTAAAACAAAAATTTATATGGCATAAAGCTTCTCTGTACGATACTATCATGGTGGACACATGTCATTATAAATTTGTCTGAACCTATAGAAGGTACAACACCAAGGGTGAGCCCTGATTTTAACTGTAGACTTTGATAACAATGTGTCAATCTATGATTCTCAACTGTAACAGATGTACCACCCTGGTGGGGGATGTTGGCAGTGTGGGAGGTGATGCCTGAGTGAGCACATGGGGTGTGTGGGAAATCTCTGTGCTTTCTGCCCAACTTTGCTATGAACCCAAAACTACTTTAAAAAATCAAGTCTATTAAATCTTTTCATTATTATTATATTTATTATGGTGACCTGTGATCAGTGACATTTGATGTTATTACTGCAAAAAGATTACAACCTGCTGAAGCTTCAGATGATGGTTAGTATTATTTAGCAATAAAGTACTTTAAAATTGAGTTATGTATATTGTTTTTCAGAATAGTACTGCACACTTAATAGACGTCCCTGCTGGCTCAGGTGGTAAAGAATCTGCCTGCAATGCAGGAGACCCAGGTTTGATACCTGGGTTGGGAAGATGGTCTGGAAAAAGGAATGGCTACCCTCCAGTATTCTTGCTGGAGAATCCCAGGGACAGAGGAGCCTGGTGGGTCCTACAGTCCGGAGGGTCACAAAGAGTTGAACACAACTGAGTGGCTAAGCACGTGCACGTACGCACACGCACACACACACAGACATACACACATGCCTTTTATATGCACCAGGTCATCAAAAAATCATAGGATATGTTTTATTTCAATATTCGCTTTATTGTGGTGGTCTGGAACCAAGCTTGCAGTATTTCGGCAGACTGACCATATTGTTTTGTCCCCACTTTACAAGTGAGGAAACAGAGGCTCAGGGGAATTAAATAACCAGGTCAATGCAATCCTGCCACTGGGGAGAGGGGCCAGGACTTAACTGCCTCTGTGTGGAAGCCCAGCACCCTGCAGATTCACTCCCAGCTTTAGCCAGTTCAAATCCTCCACTGCGGGTTCCCACTGTGTGCCTTGAAGGAACGAGACTTCAGAGGGTGCCAGGTTGGTCATTTGTACAGTGTTTCCACGTGAGTCTCTCCTTATGGCCTTGGGGGTAAGGGGTTGGGTTCCTGTCCAGGAGTTTCATTCAGAGGAAGAGGAACAAAATGGTCTGGTCTGAACCAACAGTCCTGATGAGCTCTCTTACTCCTCAGCTAAAAGGCACAGGAGTGTGATAAGGAGCTGAGTGTTAGATGACAAGGAACCTAGTCCCTGGAGCGTGGCCTGGAGGCGGGGGACTAGATTCTGGGATCACGATCAGGTGGTCTTACCTGGGCAGTGGGTGCCCCAGGTGAGTTGTTAGGAAAAGCTCAGAGTGTCTTTGGGGGGGGGCAGTTTTTTTTTCTGTTTCTGGTGAAGTTTTCCCTTCTCTCCTCTCCTCTCTGCCCTCTTCCTCATTCTTTTTTTTCAGTATGAAAATAGCACTTATTGTTTTTCTGAACATAAAATTTCATGCTCTTTGTAAAAAGATCAGACAGTGTAAAAGTGTGAGGATAAATGTAAAAATAACCCATAACCCCCACCATCCAGAAACGGACCCCACGACATTTTGGTGTGTAGCATCAGACTTGTTCCATCTTTGCCAGGATGGAGTCATATCATACAAACTGGATTCCGTCGGAACTTCTCACTTTATAGGCGACCATAATTACATCTTGGCAATATCTACAGAGCTGCCTGGTTGTTTGATGTGCTGCGTGGGCTTTCGTTTTTGGATGGTCATCACTTAGTTAGATCTTATTGGTTGTATGTCTTTCCTAAAAAACAAAAAATAGAACAAAACAGATGTGTGTCTCAAGGAGCAAGTTATAGCAACTTCTCACATTCTTCTACTACATGTCTTTTATCTTGTCTCTCTCAGACCTGCACGGCCTGAGGGTCTTAGGTTTCAAGGGGGACCAAGGAGAGGAGGAAGAGGCTCACGGATCAGAGGAAGGGGACAATGAGAGGGAGAGAACATTCAGATACCAAACTGGCAGGACTCCAGGGCATGAACGAACGGGATGCTGGGAGGCATTGTTTATGCAGGCGGCAGTGCTCTGGGTGATGGACAGAGCTTTCTTGGGTAACCTGACATTCTAGACGAAAACAAATCCCTGGCCCAAGAAGGAATGAGATGTCAAACTTCCATTCATCCATCAAATATGCATCTACATCCATCCCGTATGTCAGGCTCGGTGCCAGGCACTGGAGATACGGAGTCAAATAAATCACGGTCGTAAAAAGATTCATGGGAACGGAAGGAAGGGAGAGATTGTGACCTCTCTGGGACATCTGGGGGGACGGCATTTGAATCAGGCGGGGAGCAGACAGGAGGGGAGGGCTGGAAATATCGACTGGAAAAATAGCATATACTGTGGCAGTGAGGTGGAAAAGCAGACCCCATGACTGACATGTAGGGAGAGGAGGACGGGGTTGGAGGGAGGAAATTAATTGATGGAGGCTGATTAGGACCAGATCTCTTGAAGGGTTTTGAACGTCAGATGTCACGCTCAAGGATTTGTCTTCTAGGCTTTTGGGAGTCATTGAAGAAGGATTTGGAGCATACAGAAGATCTGATTCAGCAACGATCCTGGCTACTCTCTGGAAGAAACTGGGGACGGGGGGACCAGCTCGGGGCTCTGTGTGGCCTCTGGGAGAGCTGGGGAGGAATCAAGCGCCTGCCTTGGGGGTGGAGACTAGGGGAGGCCATTGAAAGAGGAGCTAAGGAGATAGAAGGTGCTGGATTTGGTTTGGAGCAGATGCGGGGGATGGGGAGAGAGGGGAAACCAGGATGGGGGCAGATCTCTGACTGTCCAGGGCGAGAAGCCCTATTAGCTCAGAGAGCACCGGTGGTGGGGAGGCCGGGGTGAGGCTGGGTCAGAGACACAGCAACAGGGATTGTGCGCTCTCTCGTGGGCTGCCCAGGGCAGGAGTCAGCAAGTGATCTGCTTTGGTCTGTGTTTTGCTTCTTGATTGCCACAGACTCAGACGCTCACTGTCAAGGTGGCCTTGAAGATGGTTCCACCCACCTCCACATTTTATGGAAGAGGAAACTGAGACCCAGAGAGGGTAGCCACAGGCGTAAGGTCATGCAGCAAGTCGCAGGAAAAGTTGGGGCCACTTCCCAGAGGCAGTGAGTCCTGGGACAAGGCGGCAGGACCAGGGGCAGAAGCAGCGGTGGGCTGTTGAGCCCGGCACCCCTGGCTTGGAATCTGGGCTCTGCTACCATTCAGCGACCTTGGGCAGGTCCAGCAATGCCTCCAAGCTTGTTTCCTCATCTGGAATGTTGGACTAACAATCCTTGTCCTGCAGAGCAGTCACACAGAATGAATGAGACATGAGAGAAAGACCCCTTGTCTTGTGCCTCAGCAAATACTGCCTCTCTACTCCTTTCTCTCCAAAGCTTGACCTCATCCTTTCCAATCTCCCATCTCTGGGCCAATTTTTCCATTCTTAATTAAGATTGTTCAAGTTTCCTGAATCGACAAGGATTCAAATGAATGTAAACTTCATACCTTTAGCTTAACTTCTCTGGGACTCAGTGTTCTTCTCTGTAAAATGGGAGAAAATCCTCCCTACCTCCCAGGATTTGGGTGGCGGGGATTAAAGGAGACAGGCAGGTAAGCATTTAGCACAAAGGCCAGCCCAAGACACACACGTAATGTCATCTCAGCCTCTCCGGAGCCTGATCCCTTGAGCTCCCGGGAGGTGTGGGAGACACTGCGCCTGCTCTTGGCAGGGCCACACCTGCATCAGAAGTCCTGCAAGCTTGGTATTCCATAGCACCCTCCGGGGTGCCCTGAAGCAGCTCAGAAAGGCTGATTTAGAAGGCAGGTTTTCTTTGTTGTGTCTCTTTTTAACTTACTTTGCTTTGATTTTTCAATTTGCTACTAATTGTGTATGAGTTACCTGCCTCTGTGATCTGTACATTAAATATGACTGTTCAGTGTGAGGAGGAGGCTGTGTTCATTCATTCCCTCCATCCTCCTTTCTGGTAATGAAAACAAGGCTTTTCACATGCCTTGGGCATGTAGTCTTTTGTTTGCTGTCTCAACAGGGAGGGACGTTTGGATGGTGAGTGACCTTGGACAAGGTGGGTCAGCTCCCTGGACTTGTGGATTAGCTTTTTGAATTTGATAGGCACGAAAGAAAAGACATCTGCTATCTGGTCTGCTCTAAAGAGCAGTTCACCGTCTCACACTGAGAATAAACACCGAAGCCCTTGGCTTGTCCCATTCTCAGGGCCTTTGCACACACTGCTTCCTCTACCGGGAATGTTCTTCACTCAGAGAGCCCTGCATCTTCTGGCTTCTCTATTTCTTAATAAACATTGTTTATAATATTATGATCCTGGAACAGGAAATGTCAACCCTCTCTAGTATTCTTGCCTGGAGAATTCCATGGACCCAGGAACCTGGCAGGCTGCAGACCACAGGATCGCAAAGAGTCAGACACGCCTGAGCCACAGCACACACACATACACCATTACAATGTGGTAGGTGTTATTTTGAAGGTTTTAGTGTGTTTTTATTGATTAGAATTATGTGAAGTTATAGTCCTTCTATCATATGTTTCACATACGGTAACATTTGTATGTGTGCAAGCTGGATTGCTCAGTCATGTCTGACTCTGTGTGACCCTACAGATGCAGACCTCCAGGCGCCTCTGTCCATGGGATTCTCCAGGCAAGAATACTGGAGTGGGTTGCCATTTTCTTCTCCAGGGGATCTTTCTGACCCAGGGTTTGAGCCTGTGTCTCTTATATCTCCTGTGTTGGCAGGTGGGTTCTTTACCACTAGCACCATCTGGGAAGACCAACGGTTGTGTGTCTGTTACTAGAATAACTTACAGATAAATTGTAATCCTGAACACAGAAGAGCTTTACCTCTATTAACCATAAAAAAGCAAAACCACCAAGTTTAGCTTGGAAGATTTAAATTCAGGCCGTTATTTCACAATTTGGAAGGCTGAGCAGTTCAACTTTAAGATGACTTGCTTGCTGTTGAAGTTGGTTCTGTTGGAGTATGACCTGGGACCTCTTCTTGTCTCAGGCGCTCTTGCAGACGACGCGCCTCTGTGTTGGGATCCTGTAACTGGTCTTGGACTGTCCCAGTCAGTACTCTAGACTCAGCATCCCGATCCCAGCCTTTTCCCAACCTGAGTGTGCTAGTGGAGAAACACCCTCAGCGCCTTTCTCAAGATGTCATAATATCAGAACATCCTCTTCTGTGGTGCTCAGACCCTCCCTGTTTCCTTCAAGGGCCTCTGGGATCACACGGGTGCCCACCATGCCAACGATTCTCCAAGCTGGGAAACTGACTGAGCTCCGAAGCTGAGGGAGGACAAATACTATTTATAAATGATAAATACTTCGTTTCTTTATCAGAGAGGCCTTCCTGAAACAGCCCATCAAAAACACTTCCCCATTGCTATCTCCTCCCCCTAGTTTATTTTCCAACCTAGTATTTCCCAGGTGGCTCAGTGGTAAAGAATCTGCCTGCCAATGCAGGAGACATGGGTTAGATCCCTGGGTTGGGAAAATCCTCTGGAGAAGGAAATGGCAACCCACTCCAGTATTTTTGCCTGGAGAATCCCATGGACAGAGGAGCCTGGCGGGCTACAGTCCATGGGGTCTCAAAAAAGGTGGGCACAACTTAGCGATTAAGCAAAATTCACCACTAGGTATCATTTGCTTGTGGTCCTTCAATTTTCTCTGTTCTAGACACACAGGGGCTGTGTCTGGTTTGGCTCTGCGGGGTGTCCCCCACGCCCCAGCCATGCCTGGCCCAGAGTAGATACTCAGTAAAAAGTTGTTGAATGGATATTAGTTGTGGGACTTGAAGTTTGAGCAGCTTAGGGGGGATGGGAGGGGCAGGGCAGCTGTTTAAGTCTGACACAGCATCTCTCAGCCCACCCACCAATCAGGTGCTCTGCTGTGAGGGTGGAGGTCTTTGGGGTCGCCATTTGATCCCTTTAATCTCATTTTCTTAAAGTTTATTTTTAATTGGAGGATAATTGCTTTATAATATTTTGGCTTCTGCCCTACAGCAGCATGAATCAGCCACAGGCTGATGTCCCCTCCCTACGGAAGGTCCCTCCCTCCCTCCACCCCATCCCATCCCTCTCGGTTGTCACAGAGCGCCACGTTGAGCTCCCTGTGCTATACAGCAGCTTCCCATTAGCGGTCTGTCTTGCATATGGTAATGTATATGTTTCAATGTTACTCTTTCAGTTTATCCCACCCTTGCTTCCCACCCAACCGCAACTCAGCTGTGTACAAAAATCCATTCTCTAAGTCTGCATCTCCATTCTTACCATGCAGACAGGTTCATCAGCACCATTTTTCTGTATTCCATATATATGTGTTAATATACAATATCTGCTTTTCTCTTCCTGACTTACTTCACTGTGTATAATAGGCTCTAGGTTCATTCACTTCATTAGGACTGGCTCGAAAGCATTCCTTTTTATGTTTGAGTACTATTCCATTGTATTTATGTACCACAACTTCTTTATCCATTCATCTGTTGATTTACATCCAAGTTGCTTCCATGTCGTAGCTATTGTAAATAGTGCTGCAATGAACACTGAGACACGTGTGTCTTTTTCAGTTATGGTTTTCTCAGGGTTTATGCCCAATAGTGGGATCGCTGGGTCATATGGTAGTTTTATTCCTAGTTTTTTTTTTTTTTTTTAAAGGAATCTCCTTTCTCCATAGTGCTTGTATCAATTTACATTTCCACCAACAGTGCAGGGGAGTTCCCTTTTCTTCACACCCTCTCCAGCATTTGGTTGTGGATTTTTTTGATGATGGCCATTCTGACTGGTGTGAGGTGATACCTCATTATAGTTTGATTTGCTTTTCTCTAATAATGAGAGATGTTGAGCATTTATTCAAGTATTTATTAGCCATTGTTCTCTTTGGAGAAATGTCTGTTTAGGTTTTCTGCCCGCTTTTTGATTGTGTTGCTGGTTTTCCTGATATTGAGCTGTGTGAGCAGCTTATATATTTTTTCGGTTAATCCTTTGTCAGTTGTTTCAGTTTCCATTATTTTCTCTCCTTCTGAGGGTTGTCTTTTCACCTTGTTTATAGTTTCCTTTGCTCTGCAAAAGCTTTTAAGTGTAATTAGGTCCCACTCGTTTATTTTTGTTTTTATTTCCATTACTCTAGGAGGTGGGTCGAAGAGGATGCTATGTCATTTATGTCAAAAAGTATTCTGCCTATGTTTTTCTCTAGGAGTTTTACAGTTTCTGGTCTTACATTTAGGTCTTTAAGCCATTTTGAGTTTATTTTTGTGACCTTAGAAAGTGTTCTAATTTCATTCTTTTTTAAAACAATTTTTTGCTGGAGCATAATTGCTTTGCAGTATTGTATCAGCTTCTGCCACACATCAGCATGAATCAGCCATGGGCATACATATGTCCCCTTTTCATGAAGTTCCCTCCCATCTCCTGCTCCTTCCTATCCCTCTAGGGTGTCCCAGAGCAGTGGGTTTGAGCTCCCTGCATCATACAGCAACTTCCCACTGGCTCTCTATTTTCCGCGTGGTAATGTATATGTTTCCATGTAACTCCTTCAATTCGTCCCTCCCTCTCCCTCCCCTACTGTGTCCACCAGGCTGTTTTCCATGCCTTCTCCTCCACTGTTGCTTTGCAAATAGGTTCACCTGTATCCTCTTTCTAGAGTCTGTATATACCCATTAATACATGATCTTGTTTTTCTCTTTCTGACTTACTCCACTCTGTATAACAGGCTCTAGGTTCATCCACGTTATTAGAACTGACTCAAATGTGAGTGTGTTGAACCATCATTGCTGTGTTTAACCATCTCCAGCATTTATTGTTTGCAGAGTTTTTGATGATGGCCATTCTGACCAGTGTGAGGTTATACCTCATTGTGGTTTTGAGTTGCATTTCTCTAAGAATGAGAGATGTTGAGCATCTTTTCATGTGTTTGTCAGCCATCTGTATGTCTTCTTTGGAGAAATGTCTGTTTAGGTCTTCTGCCAATTTTCGATTGTGTTGTTTGTTTTTCTGCTACTGAGCGGTGTGATCTGCTTATATATTTTTTAGATTAATCCTTTGTCAATTGTTTCAGTTGCTATTATTTTCTCTCATTCTGAGAGTTGTCTTTTCACCTTGTTTATAGTTTCCTTTGCTGTGTGAAAGCTTTTAAGTGTAATTAGGTCCACTTGTTTATTTTTGTTTTTATTTCCATTACTCTAGGAGGTGGGTCAAAGAGGATGCTGCTATGGATTTATGTCATCGAGTGTTCTGCCTATGTTTTCTTCTAGGAGTTTTACAGTTTTTGATCTTACATTTAGGTCTTTAAGCCATTTTGAGTTTATTTTCTTGTACGGTGTTAAGAGGTGTCCTAGTTTCATTCTTTTACATGTAGCTATCCAGTTTTCAGAGCACCACTTACTGAAGAGGCTGTCTTTTCTCCATTGTGTATTTTTGCCTCCTTTGTCAAAGATACGGTGCTCATAAGTTTGTGGTTTGATCTCTGGGCTTTCTATTTTGTTCCATTGATCTATGTTTCTGTCCCAGTACCATACTGTTTTGATGACTGTAGCTTTGTAGTATAATCTGAAGTGGGGAAGCTTGATTCTTCCAGGTTCATTCTTCTTTCTCAAGATTGCTTTGGATATTCAGGGTCTTTTGTGTTTTCATACAAATTGTGAAATCTTTTATTCTAGGTCTGTGAAAAATGTCATTGATAATTTGGTAGAGATGCATTGAATCTGTAGATCTCTGTGTAGTATAGTATTTTCACAATATTGATTCTTCCAATCCAGGGATATGATATATCTCTCCATCTGTTTGTGTCGTCTTTGATTTCTTCTATCAGTGTCTTACAGTTTTCTGTACACAGGTCTTTTATCTCCTTCAGTTCAATTCAGTTGCTCAGTCATGTCTGACTCTTTGCGACCCCATGGACTGCAGCACGGCAGGCTTCCCTGTCCGTCACCAACTCCTGGAGCCTACTCAAACTCATGTCCATTGCGTTGGTGATGCCATTCAACTCTCTCATCCTCTGTCATCCCCTTCTCCTCCTGCCCTCAATCTTTCCAAGATTCAGGGTCTTTTCAGATGAGTCACTTCTTTGCATCAGGTGGCCAAAGCATTGGAGCTTCAGCTTCAACATCAGTCCTTCCGATGAATATTCAGGACTGATTTCATTTAGGATTGACTGATTGGATCTGCTTGCAGTCCAAGGAACTCTCAAGAGTCTTCTCCAACACCACAGTTCAAAAGCATCAATTCTTCAGTGCTCAGCTTTCTTTATGGTCCAACTCTCACATCCATACGTGGCTACTGGAAAAACTATAGCCTCGACTAGATGGACCTTTGTTGTCAAAGTAATGTCTCTGCATTTTAATATGCTGTCTAGGTTGGTCATAGCTTTTCTTCCAAGGAGCAAGCGTCTTTTAATTTCATGGCTGCAGTCACCATCTGCAGGGATTTTGGAGCCTCAGAAATAAAGTCTCTCACTGTTTCCACTGTTTCCCCATCTATTTGCCATGAAGTGATGGGACCAGATGCCATGATCTTAGTTTTCTGCATGTTGAGTTTTAAGCCAACTTTTTCACTCTCCTCTTTCACTTTCATCCAGAGGCTCTAGTTCTTCTTTGCTTTCTGCCATAAGGGTGGTGTCATCTGCATATCTGAGGTTATTGATATTTTTCCCGGCAATCTTGATTCCAGCTTGCGCTTCATCCCGCCTGGAATTTCGCATGATATACTCTGCATATAGTTAAACAAGCAGGGTTACAATATACAACCTTGGCATACTCCTTTCCTGATTTGGAACCAGTCAGTTTCATGTCCAGTTCTAACCGTTGCTTCTTGACCTGCATACAGATTTCTCAGGAGGCAGGTCAGGTGGTCTGATATTTCTATCTCTTGAAGAATTTTCCAGTTTGTTGTGATCCACACAGTCAAAGGCTTTGGCCTAGTCAACAAAGCAGAAGTAGATGTTTTTTCTGGAACTCTCTTGCTGTTTTGATGATCCAGTGGATGTTGGCAATTTGATCCCTGGTTCCTCTGCCTTTTCTAAATTCAGCTTGAAGATCTGGAAGTTCACATTTCACATACAGTTGAAGCCTGACTTGGAGAATTTTGAGCATTACTTTGGTAGCGTGTGAGATGAGTGCAATTGTGTGGTAGTTTGAGCATTTTTTGGCATTGCCTTTCTTTGGGATTGGAATAAAAACTGACCTTTTCCAGTCCTGTGGCCACTGCTGAGTTTTCCAAATTTGTTGACATACTGCAGCACGTTCACAGCATCATCTTTCAGGATTTGAAACAGCTCAACTGGAATTCCATCACTTCCACTAGCTTTGTTCATAGTGATGCTTCCTAAGGCCCACTTGACTTTGCATTCCAGAATGTATGGCTCTAGGTGAGTGATCACACCATCGTGTTTATCTGGGTCATGAAGATCTTTTTTGTATGGTTCTTCTGTGTATTCTTACCATCTCTTTTTAATATATTCTGCTTCTGTTAGGTCTGTACCATTTCTGCCCTTTATTGTGCCCATCTTTGCATGAAATGGTCCCTTGTTATCACTAATTTTCTTGAAAAAGTCTCTGGTCTTTCCCATTTTTATTGTTTTCCTCTATTTCTTTGCATTGATCACTGAGAAAGGCTTTCTTATATCTCTGTGCTCTTCTTTGGAACTCTGCATTCAAATGGGTATATCTTTCCTTTTCACTTCTTTTCTTTTCTCAGCTATTTGTAAGGCCTCCTCAGACAACCATCTTGCCTTTTTGCATTCTTTTTCTTGGGGATGGTCTTAATCACTCTCTTCTGTACAATGTCATGAACCGCCATCCATCAGGCACTCTGCTTATCAGATCTAATCCCTTGAATCTATTTGCCATTTCTACTGTATAACCATAAGGGATTTAATTTAAATCATACCTGAATGGTCTAGTGGTTTTCCCTACTTTCTTCAATTTAAGTCTGAATTTGGCAATAAGGATTTGATGATCTGAGCCACAGTCAGCTCCTTGTCTTGTTTTTGCTGACTGTATGGAGCTTCTCCGTCTTTGGCTGCAAAGAATATAATTAATCTGATTTCAGTATTGACTATCTAGTGATGTCCATGTGTAGAGTTTTGTATTGTTGGATGAGGGTGTTGCTATGATCAGTGCGTTCTCTTGGCAAAACTCTTTTAGCCTTTGACCTGCTTCATTTTATACTCCAAGGCCAAATTTGCCTGTTTCTCCAGGTATCTCTCAACTTCCTACTTTTGCATTCCAGTCCCCTATAATGAAAAGGACATCATTTTTGGATGTTAGCTCTAGAAGATCTTGTAGGTTTTCACAGAACTGTTTAACTTCAGCTTCTTCAGCATTACTGGTTGGGGCACAGACTTGGATTACTGTGATATTGAATGGCTTGCCTTGGAAACAAACAGAGATCATCCTGTCATTTCTGAGATTGCACCCAAGTACTACATTTCGGACTCCTGTTGACTATGATGGCTACTCCATTTCTTCTAAGGGATTCTTGCCCACAGTAGTAGCTATAATGGTCTTCTGAGGTAAATTCGCCCATTCCAGTCCATTTTAGTTCACTGATTACTAAAATGTTGATGTTCACTCTTGCCATCTCCTGTTTGACCACTTCCAACTTACCTTGATTCACGGGCCTAACAGTCCAGGTTCCTCTGCAATATTGCTCTTTACAGCATAGGACTTCACTTCCATCACCAGTTTTGCCTCCTTAGGTAGGTTTATTCCTAGGCATTTTGTTCTTTTTGCTGCAATGGCAAATGGGATTGTTCCCTTAATTCTCTTTCTGATTTTTCATTGTATACAGGAATGCAAGGGACTTCTGTGTATTAAATTTGTATTTTGCAATTTTACTAAATTCACTGATTAGCTCTAGTAACTTTCTCGTGGCAACTTCAGGGATTTCTATGTATAGAATCGTGTCATCTACAAATGGTGAGAGTCCTTACCAATCAGGATTCCTTTTACTTCTTTTTCTTCTCTGGTTGCTGTGGCTAGGACTTCCAACACTCTGCTGAATAACAGCGGTAAGAATGGGTGCCCCTGTCACGTCCCTAACCTTAGAGGAAATGTTTCCAGGTTTTCAGCACTGAGCATGTTTGCTGTGGGTTTGTCACGCTCTGTGCTGTGCTTAGTCACTCAGTCACGTGTGAGTCTTTATAATCCTGTGGACTGTAGCCCTCCAGGCTCCTCTGTCCATGGGGATTCTCCAGGCAAGAATACTGGAGTGGGTTGCCGTGCCTTCCTCCAGAGGATCTTCCTAACCCAGGGAAAAAACCTAGGTCTCTTGCATTGCAGGCAGATAACTGACCTCTAAGCTGCCAGGGAAGCCCAAGAATACTGGAGTGGATAGCCTATGCCTTCTCCAGGGAATCTTCCTGACCTAGGAATCAAACCAGGATCTTCTGCATTGCAGGCAGATTCTTTACCAACAGAGCTACCAGGAAAGCCCATGGGTTTGTCATATATGGCCTTTATTATGGTGAGATATGTTCTTTTGATGCCCATTTTCCCTTCACTCTCATTTTTAAAAAATTGATATTTGTTTGTTTGTTTGTGCTGGGTCTAGTTGTGGCACACGGGCTCTTTCGTGGTGGTACATGTGGGCTCTAACTCTCTGACGGGATCAAACCCAGGCTCCCCGCATTGGCGCGGTGCAGCTTCAGCCACAGGACCGCCAGGGAAGCCCCGTTTCACTCTCATTTTTATGCAATAACATCTTTATACGGTAACATCTATTGAGCACAGCTCTGCACAGGGCTCTCTTCCAAGTGTCTCTGTGGGTGAACTCACTTAATCCCGTAAAGATCCTGTGAGCTGGGTACCAGCTGTGTCCCCACTTACAGATGGGGAGACTGAGGCACAGGCATGTGATAGTTGGCCTGAGACTGCACAGCTAGTGAGTGGAAAAACTGAAATTTGAACCCAAGTATTTCTGGGTCTAGAAACCCTGGGTGCTGGAGTGACTCCTGCTTTACAAGGACCAGAGCAGGGAAGGCACTGGCCCAAGTCATACAACCCCTTCAGGAGAAGCTAGAACTCAGGGCTTCTGACGCCAGGATGGAACTCCTTTCATAACCGCAGGCTGCTTGGGAAGGGTGGGAGTTGGGAGTCAGCCCGATTGGAATTCAAATCCTTCCTGCAGCCAACCATTTGGTAGCTGCCTCCAGAGTCCTGCTGGGCCCAATGGCTCGGGAGCCGAGTACCTGCCCTGATAGCACTGATCACTGAGGAAGAGAGCAGGGTCACCGGGACCCTACATGTCCGGCCCCTGCCTTTTGATCTTATCAGAAAGAACCAGGGGCACCCTTCTCTGCCCTCAGCTCCTGAGGTCAGTGGTCCAGAGTTGACAGTGGCTTATCTGGGTGATGTAAGAATTGCAGCCACCTGGGTCCAAGCTCTCCAGGCATGGAGCATCTTCTTGCCCATGAATTTTGAAACCATGTGTTATGAGGGAGAACTTCGTAAGTGTGTAAAGCATCCTCTCTATCTGTAGGCCCACCACTCCTGTCTCCAGGGCCTTTTGCCTCCAGTGGGTCAATGTGCCTGGCAGGACCTTGATGTGGAGTCAATACTGGACTTGCAGTTAGATTACCCAGACAATATTTAGGCTCTGATGCCTGCTTCTGGGTAACTTGGGGCAAATTTCTCAGCATCTCTGGTCTCCATTCCTCCATCTCTAACACTGCCTCACTTTGAAAGGGCTGTTGTGAAGTTTTCATGTGATAAAGTAAGTCAGAGCTTCTCAAACTTATCCACCAAAGCAAAACCTAATGGCAAAAGAGAGTAAACAGGTACCCTGAGGGTTTGAGGGTGTAGCTTAAAGCAGCCTGCCACAAGCTCACAATTTATTTGAAGTCTTACTGGGCTTAAAAATTTATGTGTATTTTGCATTCTGCTCCATAATATATCCATGTTCTTTCTTTTAGCACAAAGACAATGTTTTAAGTTATTTAACCACTGGGTGATTTTAAGGCCAGCAAGATGAGCCACGTGGCTCTGCAAACTCCCTGGCCCGTGGATGGGAGGCCCCCCAGGGCGTGTGCACCCCAGTTTAAGGAGCGTTTGTGTACCCCAAGTGCTCTGGAGAAAGCAGAATAATGTTACATAAAGGTCAGAGAGTTTTAGTGTGACTCTTAGCAGTGATGAGAAGAGGAACAGTGAATAAGGCGGATGAAGGAAGAAGAAAAAGAAGTGCAGGCAGGGTGTGAATGGGGATCCTGGACAGACCAGGCTTCAGTGCTGCTTCCTAGACCTTACCCATCCTCCTGCTGGACACCTCCCTTCTCCCTTCCTCACTTAAGTGAGAATGATCTCTAAGCCTCTTGGTCTATAAGTCCCAGAGAGTTTATGTGAAAACGGGTGGATCACGGGCCCAGCTCCCGGGGACTGGCCAGCAGGGACATGGGCTAGACTGCACCCTGGCACTGATAGTTTCTCCTGTCCTTTCCTGCTGGGTGGCCAAAGGCCTTGATACCACTAAAGAGGCTCCCGCCTGCTCCCTGGCACAGTGAGCCAAGCAGTCATCCACTCCTTTGGCTCAGGCTGACTTTCTTCCACATGCCAGCCTCCTCAGAGTGTCTTCTTTAGCACTGGGGGATTGGCTATCCATATTCCTTTAATGTCATAGGGTGTGAGATCCTTCCAGCAACTGCCCCCAATCCTCCTGGCCAGCCCTTCATGTAAATTCTCCCAGGAGAGCCACAGCGATGTCCCAGAACCCCTCAGGTGGGTATGCAGATTAAGCTCCAGGGTAACGCGGGCTACAGAAGGTGCAAACCTCCTTTAGTCTCTTTTTCTGCTCATTTTGGTATCTTTTCAAAATTGCAAAGCTCCCATGCAGAATATGCACACTGCACAATATTACAAAACGTCTGAAAGCAAATATTTCCAAAGAATTGTGGGAGTGTAAGCAAATACCTTCCTTTCTTTCTCTGTTATTTCTGGGCAGAAGCAGATAATGAGTTACCCTTTTCACAATCAATGTTCGGTGGATTTTTGGCTACATTATTCGGAGCAAATATAAACAGGGTAAGTTAAAGGCACAGATTATTACAAAATAAAATTGGGATACGTGAAGCTTAAAACTCTTAATTTTAAACGACTCCACACAATCGGCCAGAACTTGATCCTCTGTAATTCTTTGCAAATAGCGTTTGCATTTTATTATCGAATGTGTTTTATAGTGGCGTAGGATGAGATTCGGCTCATGTTTTTGCATAAATATAATAAAAGGAGGCTTCCCAGTGAACATGGATTTGGGAAATAGTGTTTACTTATTTCTCTCAATTCAAGAGTGTGAACTGGAAATTTTTTGTTTCAGTTATTTTTTTTCTTTCAAACACAAAGGCTGTGTATTGTTTCTCCCCATAAAGAACACAAGCCAATCTGGGGACAATTACGGTTTTGTATTTCTCTCTGGGGAGCACCGGCCCACACTGTGAACTTGCCAATCAGCAAACAAGGCTACGTGCTGCCCAGACAGGCTGTGACTTGGCATGGAGCTGACAGAGTCACACAGAGCCAGGGCCCCAAGCTCGGTATCAGCAGCTGGTCCCCCCTGGGGCAGGCGGGCCTGGCAGAAGCTCCAGAGGATGAGGGCCCTGTGGATTAGAGGCTGCGGAGCGGGCCAGCGAGAAGGGTGGGAACAGAACAGGGTATGAGGCAGGCACTCTTACCACCATTCTTTGCGCTTATCTAGTCTTTCCAGAGACTGCTGAGGTGATGAGGGGGAGATGCTGATTTCTGGTGGGCCCTGGAATCTCAAAGAGGCCAATTTGGGTCTAGAACAGGTAGGTCGGACACTAAAGAAATGGTGAGGGGGTCTGGAGTTGGCCAGAGAATTCTTTCTCTGCCACTCACTAGCCTTTGGGTAAGAGACTTCACCTCTTTGAGCCTCATTTTCCTTATCTGCAGAATGGGATGATAATTGGACTTAATTCAAGATTGTTGTAAAGTTATGCTGGAGAAAAAAAAATAAAAAGAGGAAGTAAGCACTTTGCTCGGTGCCTGGCCCATCTTACTGAGTATTCTGGTTAGTTCACGCTGAGCTGCAACACTCACACTCAGAGGATGTGACAGTTCTGGACTTGGGCTCCAGCCTGCCTTGTGTTAGGATTAGTTATTTAGGTCTGTCTTGATTATAGTCAAGGTAATCGAGGGTTGGGGCAGACTTAGCCTGACTCAAGTGCCTCGAATGCTCAGCAATTGAAGTTTCTCTTTTTAATCAGTCACTTCTGCCCTATTTTGTGCCTTCCCTTTGTGAAGGGTGGTTCTGCCAGGGACTGAATGGGGGTGGGTCCAGGTTGGCTCCCTTATCCTGTAGTACTCTTCCTGCAATATGTACTAATTACCACCAGGTGGCAGTAGAGTCCCAGGCCCCCTTTGGAAGCTAGAAAACAACAGAGGATTTCCATTCTTGGGAGACATTGAAAAATGGATTTCTATTTATTAAACCAGTTCAATGAAATTAACCTACTCACCACCCTCTACTCTAAGCACGGGCAAGTTAATGAGACAAAATGCAAAGTGTTTGGTGCACTCAATTATTTTTTCTTAACTAATCTTTAAAGAGCATATAATCTGGTGCTCCCGTTCCTTTAGGGAAGGCTTTCTCTTCTCCTAATCCCCAAGTTTGCTTCACTTGGTTTTACCATTCCCTGAAGTTTCCTCCTGTTCTTGCTTATATTCACTCACTCAGCTAACGCATATTGTTCCTCTGCTCTGTGCCTGGCCCCATGGGGGATGCTCTGACTTTAGGGAGCTCATAGCCTTGAGGGGAGGGCAGCGTTATGGAAACAGCAGGAGCTCACCAACCCAAATGCTGACAATGTTTGGGCAGATAACAGAGATGAGGAAGCAGTAATATATTTATAATTATATATATATATTTATAAATTATATATATAATTATATATGTATAATTTATAAATAAAAAGCAGTAATATAAATATAATTCTACAGTAAGAATTAGGGGGTTGGGGGGCCTTGGCCATCTGGAGACTTTTGTTGTTGTTCAGCTGAAAAGTCATAGCCGACTCTGACACCATGGACTGCAGCATGCCAGCCTTCCCTGTCCTGTGCTTTGTCTTGGAGCTTGCTCACACTCATGTCCGTTGAGTCGGTGATGCCATCCAACCATCTCTTCTGCCATCACCTCCTTCTCTTCCTGCCCTCAGTCTCCCAGCATCAGAGTCTTTTCCAGTGAGCCGGCTCTGAAGACTTGGTGCTCATCTAAACAGCAGCTCAGCTACCACTCAGCTCCCCTGACTGTTGTCAGATCTTCCCATCCTTCAGGATGAATTCATGTATTGATTTTTAGACATAATTTATTGTTGACTGCACTGGGTTTTGTTGCCGTGTGCAGTCTCTCTTTAGCTGCAGCAAGTGGGGCCGCTTTCCAGTTGTGGTGTGTACGCTTCTCCTGCTGTGGAGCGCGGGCACCAGGGCACGCAGGCTTCAGCAGTGCAGTCTTAGTTGCCCTGCGACATGTGAGAGCTTCCTAGGTCAGGGATCGAACCCATGGACCCCTGCACTGGCAAGTGGGTTCCCAACTGCTGGCCATCTGGAGATTTGGTTGTTGTTCTTAGATAAGAACTCCCTATGCCTACTGCAGACCTAATACAATGATTTTTTAAAATATAAAGTTATTTACTTTAAATCTGTTACTGGGCCACACTTGGCTCTGGAGCTGTGAGTTTGAGACTGTGAATGAGAGACTCATGCCGGGTGGCAGGGTAATCAGGAGCTGTGTCCAGGGGGCTCCTGGCTCTGTCTGGAGCATATGCTAGCTCATTCATCCATTCACCAACTATTGCTTGCCTTCCTGTCGTGAGCAGAGTTCTGTGCTGAGTGCTGGGGGTTCATGGTAGCCCAGCTCCCCTTGAGAGGGGTGTGTAGCCTCGTAGCAGGCGCAGGTGCCCCGCACTATGCCATGCTGTTTATGGTTTGGTTGCAGACTCTGTCACCTGAGGGACTGGTGTGCAGTGTGCTCAGGCTCTGAGAATGGGTCAGGGAGGGCTTCGAGGAACTGATGTCTAATCTGACATCTGGAGGATAACTAGGAGTTCTTCTTATCCACTTACCAGGTCAGTCACTTCTTCCTCCAGAGGTGAACTAAACACCCACTGGGGAGGGTCTGGCTCAGGCAGGGTCATGGTCTGGAGAAAAGGCCGCTTCTTAGGCAGGAGTCTCAGATGGTCGGTGTTGGAAACTTCCTCACGTGGAATGTGCTGGACAGAACAGCAGTGCATTGGGAATGAGATGAGGAAGGTGAGAGGTTTCTCCCGCCCTGATCTGGGATCAGGGAGGAGAGGCTCTGGGAGGAGTGAGCAGCCCCTTCAGAGAGCCGAGGGAGGACCTCTGAGCAGCATTTCAGAAAGGAAGATGAGGCAGAGATGGAAGCAGAGACCCCTGGCTCCTGGGGCAAGGAGATTCCAGGTGCTGTGATGAGTGGTGCTCACAGTGGAGCCGAAAGCTGTGGACATGGAGGATGAGGATGCTCAGGGCCCAGAGTTACACCAACAGGTCTCAGAAATGGGGTGCACAGTTCCCCCAAGTTTGATGTGTGGGAGAAAGAACCCATCAGACCTGGATGCATACCCAGTTTCCCCACCTAGAGCTTATGGTCTGGGGCAAATCACTTAAACTTCCTCAGCCTCAGTGTCCTCCTTCAGAATGGATGTTTTGTGCTCTGGGTGATGGAGTCGGTGATGTCACAGGATCATCAGTAGAAGGGCCTTGCCTGGGGCCTGGCCCAGTGATGGCCAGTCTGTCTGAGTCTTGCCCTCCTGCCCTTCTCAGTGGTACCGCTGCTGGCAGGAAGTTCCTGCCTTCTGCTCTCCTCACACCCACCAACCCAGAATTTGTCCTTATATCCTCAAGGTCCTGAAGGTCACAAGGATGTCCTTAAAGTCAAAGGTCTCCACTCCAGCTGTACCCTCTCTTCACCCTCAGCCTCATCTGGACCTTATCCTGACCACTCTGTTTGCACACATCTCTTTAGGAAACAGACTACCCGTTCAAGAGAAGATCCATACATTTCCCAGGACGTTCTTTTTAGAACTGAGAAGACCAAGTTCATGCTCATCCCCAGCCCAGGATGCCTGGGAGAGCTGGGGCTAGAAGGAGGCTTGTCCTCAGCCTGGCTCTGACATCCCTTCTCTGTGTGACCTTGGGCTGGATAATACATTAGAAAGTGGAACACTTCACGAATGCTGCTGTGTGTATTGTATAGAACACAGTGATCAGGAGATTTTTCTTGCCATCTTCCTACTCTTTTTCTGTTGAAGTGGAGGACTCAGGTCTTTCCCACCTGATTGTTAAAGAGCACAGTCTCCATCAGTCCATGAACCAGCGTCCTAAGCTTCACCTGTTGCTCAGCCTGTGTGAGGCTCCAGGGTGAAGGCAGGAACAGGAGATGATCTTGCTAGAAACTTCCCTCAAGGAGACTCTGTGAGGATGGGCCAGAGTTCAACACTGGGGCCTGGGGGCACTTGGCTGCCCTGCCCTGCCCCTCCCCCTTCAGCAAGATCTTAAGGTTATCGCAGGTACAAAGCCTCATGCCTGACATACGGGAAGCTCCCATCAGGCCCTTGATGGGCCACTGTTATCTCTAGGAATTGTTGTTTATAAATGAAACCGTGTGTGTGACTCACACACTCATGCCTGACCCAGAATCGCTATTTATCATAATCCTGCCCACGGTCATCATAAATAATGCACACGACATGCAGGCGGCGTGCAGAGTTGGTCTTCAGTAAAGATTCTTAGAAAGTCCTGGGGGATTCTGATTGTAAACCAGTATCTCAAGGCCTCGGCATGCCAAGGGCTGGGCACTCAGTGGTGCGGATGCTAAATGAAGTGGCTGGCATGACGCCGGGCATGTGCTGACGCCCAGGGCACACTTCTTCCTGTTGTCACCCTCCAGCATCAGGGGCAAGTTTCTCCCATCAGAAATGGGAGCCCCAGACTGGAGGGTTCCCTGTTAGTAACTCCCAGGCACATAGCTGCCTTCCTCTCTATCACCAGAGCTCCCTCCTCCTCTCTGGCTCCTTGAGCCTGGGGTCCCAGCTCCAGCTCAGCCAGTGACCTCTCTGGGCTGTCCTTAAAGCTTCCTTGCTCCTTCTAGGGCCATCCTCCGATGGACAAGCTCTTGCAGCCTCTGGCTTCAACCTGAAACTGAGAACCTCTGTCTCTGCGCCCAGAATCTAGGCTAGGGAGGGCAGCTCTGGCCTCTGTAGCCCCCCTTCTCCTACCCTGGTCCCCAAGCCCTGGCTCAGAGTGAATCTACAGCTTCCAGGCCTTGGGATGATCTTGGCATGAAGTCTGAGGACCTGAGGGTACCTGGGTTCAGAGCCTCCATCCGTCTCTCCAGGACACCTGGTGAAGCTGGTCATGCTGCTGAACATCACGCATTTCTCTTCAGGCAGACACACGAATGCTCGTGCCCCTGTGCATGCTCCATCAGGTGCACGGGAATTCAAGCACACACACTCATACGCAGGGCTACTGCTGCACACTGTGGAGGCTCCAGGTCCAATGCACGTATGTGAGTACACACCCCTGGGCACTCATCTTTCCTTACACGCTGCAGGAAAGGAGACATGCCCTCACTCGGGGACACGTATTGGCAGTCACACACATGCACACACAAAGGACTGAGTCCTCTCAGGTACACCTCACCCCCCATGCCCTCCCTAAGCACAGGTACACGAAAATATACCTTGCACGTCTGTGTGACCCTCCCCACTCACCACAGACCCACACACCCTGGCACACCCCCTCCTCCTAAACTGGGCTCCAGACCAATGCAGTGCCCCCTAAGTGCTCAGACATCCCAGCCCCGCACCGCTGCTCGGCCCCTCACAGGGCCCTCCAAGTGCACGCTTATAAGAACATTCCTCCTGTGATGGAGTGCTTCCTTTGGGCCTCTTCGGCTTGTAACAGATTAAAGGCGAACAGGCATTTGTCACGGGAAGTGTACCCAGTTGTGCTGGAAAATGGACTTTTCGATGAGCGTGAGAGCTTGAACCTGTCACAGAGGGGAGGGCCCGTGTTACTGCAGCCTGCTGGGCTGCTGTGGCCGTCCCCCGCGTTATCGGCTGTGGCAGGCATCACCTCCGACTGAAAGGATCCCATTACGGTAAGTAATGACTTAATCACAGCCAGTTTGTGATGGAGATGACCTCTACACATCCCGCAGGCCTCCTCGATGGATGGCACCTCTCCACACCATGACTAACAGCACTCCGTTCTGCTTCCCTGCTGGAGGGCCACCGGGCCCAGCTGGGACACAGGATCAGGCGGCTTGGGAAGGCTGCAGGTGGGACAAGGGCAACGATGGGAGAGAAAGGTACCGAGACGATGGGCCCCATCAGCTCAGACAGGTGGGAAAACAGACCTGGACAGCACGCCTCACAAGTCCACTGTCTTGACTTTAACTCCATGCCTTTTCACAGAACCTTGAACTTTAAAGCAGAATGCCAATGACATTAAGAACTTCCATCAGGCGAGTGCCAGGATCTGCATTTGGCACTTTCCACACTTTATCTTGCTCCAGTCCTAGAAGGTAGTGTATTACCATCATCCCACTTTACAGATGAGGAAACTGAGGCTCAGAAAGCAAATACGCAATTAGCGCAAGGTCCCAGAGCAAGTGAATGAGAAGGCTAGGAACTGACCTGGGGGCTGCGAGCCCTGAAGCCAGCATTCCTGGCCATTATGTCCAGAGAGCCTCCCATCAGCTGTCAATGGTCTTGTGCCTCTGGGGGTCCCAGCACCCTCCTCCTTCCCAGACAGAGTGGGAGCCAAGTCTCCTGCACCCATGGGTTCACATGCCAGGCGGACTTCTGTTTTCTGCCTGGAGGTTGTGTGTGCCAGAGGTTCATCATCCACCCACAGCCAGCACATGGACATGGAAGCAACCTCTGTGTCTATCAACAGATGAATGGATAAAGATGTGGTACATACATACAATGGAACATTACTCACCCATTAAAAGAGTGAAATAATGACATTTCAGCAACATGAATGGACCTAGAGATTATCATACGAAGGGAAGTAAACTAGACAAATATTATATATCACTTATGGGTAGAATCTTAAAAAATTATACAAATGAATTTATTTACAAAACAGAAACAGATTACCAGGCATAGAAAACAAACACAGTTCCCAAAGGGGAAGTGGTGGGGGGTTGAATATATTGGGAGAAGGGGATTAACAGACACACACTACCATAGATAGAGTAGATAAACAACAGGGACTTACTGTGTAGCATTAGGAACTATTTTCAATATCTTGTAATAAGCCACGTTGAAAAGTGAAAGTGTTAGTTGCTCAGTTGTGTCCGACTCTTTGCAGCCCCACAGACTGTCACCTGCCAGGCTCCTCTGTCCTTGGCATTCTCCAGGCAAGAATATTGGAGTCAGTTGCCATTTCCTTCTCCAGGGGATCTTCCTAACCCAGGGATTGAACCTGGGTCTCCTGAATTGCAGCCAGATTCTTCACCATCTGAGCCACCAGGGAAGCCCTTATAAGCCATATTAGAACAGAATTTAAAAAAGAGTACAGATACATGAATATGTACAACTGAATCACTTTGCTGTACAGTTGAAACTAACACAATATTGTAAATCAACTATACCTCAATTTAAAGAAAAATGAGGCTGCAGAGGTGTTCTTTTCTGCAGGCTGGTCTCTGCCACTGTGCTCATCTGCAAGGCTCCCTAAGACCAAGCTGCTGCCACCCGACGGGGGGGGGGGGGAAGCAGCCACTGAGTTAGTTGCATTTACTTGGCAACATTTATTCAAGGGATGTTTATTAAGTGCCTACTACTGGGTCAAGCAGCCATTCAGTTTCATTCATTTAGCAATGAACTTGCTGAATTTGCTGCATTTAATTCAGCAAATATTTATCAGGTGCCTACTATGTGCTGGCTGGATGCAGTGATGAGCTAGACAGACATGATTCCTTCCTCCCTGGAGGTGAGCCCGGGAGATGCCAAGAAATCCCAGCTCGCGCCCTGGGGAGCGTTTGTTGAGGACATACTCTATGCCGGGGACAGATGAATCCCCTCCTGTCATCGTCCTGACAGCTCTGTGAGAAGATACTAGAGTGACACCGTGTTTTCATAGAGAAAGTGACTTCTGTGAAAGAGCATAAGTGACTTCCCCAGGGCTGTACAGCTGGTCTGTGACGGAGCTGAGCCTTGAGCCCAGATGTGCCGAAAGCTCGTGCTTTTCACAGCTACCTACGTGGCTCTGCTCTCTCGTCTCCTGGCAATGTCCCAGCAGTGGATCTGGGGCCCTGCGGATCTGGGCAGTAGGGGTGGATCTGGGGCGTGGCGCTGCACCCTCCACCTGGAGAGCTGCTTCCTTCCCTCCCTCCCACCTCTCCCCCCACCTCCAGCTTCCCCCAGCCCCCAGTGTCTGGGTCTTGCCTTCTCTGCAGTTGGGGAGAGCTTATTCTCATGCTAATTGCAAAACTAATTGTTCTTATTGCAAAATCCATTATATAGTATATTTATATTGCAGATAATGAGCTGTTTGGATTAAATAGCTCACTAAAAGTCAATAAAAAGAAATTTGCTTCACTGTTCCTCCCCTCATTTTTCACCGGCACCGTTAACACAGCCGTCCTTCTCCCTGAAGGCTGGAATTCATTAAAACGCCTGGAGCAGCAAGGGGATGTTGCTGTGTGGTTTCCCCTTCTCTCGGAAAAGGCATTGGGAGGAGAGGGTAGGAAGGCAAGAAGCAAGTTCTTCCCCTGGTTTTACGGAGGCAGGGGCACTAGTGAAGGAAAGTACATCTTAATTTCTAGCAGAATTGGAGATCATGTAACCTCTAGCGTGAAACCTGGGGCTGGATGGGTTGGGGGTGTATCTTGGGAGTGGGGGGGACTGAGGTAGGAGATGTCAGTCCCTGCCACCCCTCAAAGGGCTGGAGAAAATAGTCAAAGACCACAATGCTGGACTCTATAGGATGAAAGTTGTGGATGAGGCCCTGCTTGGGGTCAGGAACGAGGGCACAAGAAGACAGGCGGGCAGGTTTTGAGAGCGTGAATGTCAGGTTTGAAGTCAGGGTCTGGATTTCCAGGTTCTGATCCTTAGCATCACAGCATCTCTGTGTCTTCCAGAAGTTTCCTAGTCTATTTCTCTGGCCTTGGTTCTAAACCTGAAGCTGGCTTGTCTAAGCTGAGTCCTACCAGGAGCCGGGCTGGTCTGTGAAGTTCCGGAGTTACTAGCCCTGGGACTTCTGCATTCACTGTGTTTCATATGATAAAGTCTGGGTTTCTCAGGAAGGGCTGGAGTCCAGTCTTAAACCCTGGTCCCTGTATTTGACGTTCTATGGCACAGAGTAATCAAAGTGGGGGCTACGAGAAGGGCCTGTTTCTTATGTCTTTTCCTAGGAGCCACTCTCACTTTGGGGCTGATAAAATGGCATGATCTGAGAACGGGATGGCCCGGATAGAAGTTGCCAGCTTCCTCAGACCCACAGAGTGTTCATCTTCTCTACAGTCCATCCATCTATCCATTCATCCATCCATTCAACAAACATGTACTGAGCACCTGTAATGTTCAAGACATTGTGTTAGGTCTTGGTGATAACTGAATAAACACACACAAAGTCTTTATTCTCATGGAGCATATAGTCTGATGGGGACATGGGAGCAGATACTAATCAAAGAGTCACACAAATGAGTGATTAATTAAAACCAAGGCAAGTACTTTAGAAGGAAAGGAAGAACAGTTCTAAGAAAGCAGTCCTAGGAGGAACTAGTCTGGATGATGGGGCCAATAAAGACTTCCTGAAGGCTGCAACATCTGCACCGAGCTCTGCAGGGTGAATGTGTTAGACAAAGAAGGGGAGGGGCAAGTTTGGACAAAGGCCCAGTCCAGGGAGGGGACAAGGGATGGGAGTAGGATAGCAAAAAGCCAGAGAGGGTGAGACTGGGATGGTGGGCTGGGACCAGGGCATACAGGGCCGTATCTGTCAAGAAATTAAGGAGTTTAATCTTTACTGTAGGAGCAAAGGGAAGCCACTGGGTGTTTACAGCAGTGGGTGATATGACCTGCACTCTGAAAAGTTCACTCTGCTGCCAGTGACAGAGGTATCACTGGAAGGTTTGAGCTGCCGAGAAGGATGGTGGGGCCAATAGAGGGAGCAGGATGGAAGACAGAAGTGTGGGAAGGATGGGGAGAAGGAAATTTGCCCAAAGGAAGTCAAAATTGTATCAGCAAGGGAGGTGAGATGCCATCTTCCTATTTAGTGCTGTGCTGAGCGGACCGTATTTCGAGAGGCTGATTTCAAACTCTCAAATGACAGAGGTGTGGAACCTGGCTTCAGCATCCCCAGAGAGTTTCCCAAACTGTTCTCGGGAGCTTGTCTGGGGGCCCTTACGGCATCTCCAAGGATGCTCAGCTCAGGGCTTGCAGGGCCAGTAAAGTCATGGCGAAGTTTCCTGGTAGGATGGCAAACCAAGAGACACCAAGTCACTCCAGCCCAGGTGTTGGCCAGCCCAGAGAAGGGACTTCAGGGCCCCCAGGCAGAGCAAACAGGCTTAATAGCCAAGGGAAGGCAGCCTGAGAAGACCTCGCTCCAGGCACCTGAAATGGCTGTAATCTACAGCCACCTTTACTTAACGACTTCAAAGGGAGATGGAAAGAGAGCGAGGCAGTGGGAATGCTGGAGCAACTTGAGTGTGGCTGAGATCAAAGGCAACAGAACATGGTGCCATGCATCCCCCTTCTGGGCCTCAGCATCCTCGTAAACGCTGGAGTGAAAGGGCCTTTCTATGGAGGAAACAGAGGTTCCAGAACACGGAGTCCAGCAGAAGGGACACCAGAAGCCACTTTCAGCCCAGCCCAGCCCAGCCCAGCTCAACCCCTCTGGGAGAAGGGGTCTGAGGAGCTCAGGGTCCCTGTGTTCTGATGCTTATAAACCCCCTGCCCTGGCAATGACTGAGGATGTACAGGAGGAAAGAATGACCTCTCTGAGGCTCTGGGGAGCCCTCTGTGAGGGTCTGTGTCTGTCCTTGGTTCTCATCCACTCCTTCAGAAAGTTAAGAAGTTGGTGGGTCAATTGTACACGGAGTATAAGTAGGGAACCAATAAGTAAGGGCTGGTTCTTTCTGCTGCCCCTCTGGGGTCATGTGATAGTTGCAGATTGCCCCCCTTTGCTTGGCAGGCTTGTGATCCACCTTGCTTGGGAGCAGGGGCAGGGACTAGTTGGCCATCGTGTGGTAAACAAGCGCTCCTTCATAGGTCTTGATGGGGACCCTGGACCTGGGCAATGAGAGATTTGTGAATGTGTGTGTGTGTGAGAGAGAGTAAGTGTGCCCTTCTCTGTGCCTGTGTGTATCCTGGGTGGTAGGGAAGCTGTGAATTTAAGATTCGGAGTATATGAATTTGGGTGTTTCAGGGGTTTTGTGATGTATAAACTTGAGTGAAGTGTCTCTCTGAACGTGTCTGTGTTGCTGTGTGTGTGTGTGTGTGAGTGTGTGTGCTCCTGTTGCATGGTCCAAGGGCAGGATGTGTTGTGCTTCTTCGGGAGATGGGAGAGGTCTGGGGAGGGGAGGAGTGTGTGTGCACGAGCGTGCCGAGTGGCAGGAATGACAAATGATTAATCTATAGAAATCTATATTCTATTCTTCCATGCATCCACTCCGCCCTACTCACGCTCCCATGCATCACCTCCGGAAATCCATCACCCGACTCCCAGCCAAGGACAGACTGTGAGGAGCGAATGCTTACCTTATTGATGGACTTGGCTGGGCTTTTTATACATTTGGATGTATGGAAAAAGAGTGCTCACTCTGGCCTCGTCAGTCACTCTCCCATTCATTTATTCATTCATTCAATCATTGGTCCAGCAAATAGTCCTTGTGTGCCCACTGTGTGCCAGGAATGGTCCTGGGTGCTCAGGGTACAGTGATGAATATAAGTAGACATAATCCTAAATTTCTCTAAGTTCTGGGCCAGTGGGGTTTGCAGATAGCATGCTAGTAGTTTCAGCTGATGCGATGCAAGAGGTACGGGGAGCTCTGGGAGAATAGAGGGGGTGGGAAATTAACCTGAGCTGGAGCTCACAGAAGGCTGTTAAAGGAGTGACACCTCAGAGGAGCCCCAAAGAACGGGAGGAGAGGGGGCACCAGGCAGAGGGAGCAGCATGGGCAAAAGGCCAGCGGTAAAGAGGGAAAACCAAGAGTGGTTCTGATGGCTGGGGCTGGAGCATAAAGATGAAGTGGCAAGAGATGAGGATGCACAGAAGGGGATGATGACTGGAAAGAGGCTGGAGTACCCTGTTATGGAGGCCGGATTTCCCCCGAGGGCAACACAGGGAGTTCCTGATGGGTCTAGGTGGGGCTCATACAATGTTGCATTTTACAAGACAATCTCTGGTTGATGGTGGGGAGACTAGACTGGAGGCAGGGAGGCCAGCCATGAGGCTGCCCTGGCAGCTCCAGAAAGGATGGTGATGGCTTGGATTAGGGTGGTGGTTAGGATGGAGGGATGTGAGCTGGGTCCAGGGACTTAGGGCTTGGCTATAGACTGGATATTGTGGCGAGAGAGTGGCAAGCTTAGCCCTAGGTTTTTGGGTAAGTTATTCTTGCTCTCTCAGCCTCAATTTTCCATCTCTAAAGTGGGGTGACAATTCCAGCTTCACAGGGTGGGTGTGAGATTCTGTGACTCATTTTCTATTTGTGGCCACCTTTAGGGTCTTCTTTGGCAACAGTGTGTCTGTTTCTCCTCTCCCACTGGAGGAGCCATCTCCTGATTTGCTCTTTTCTAGGAGAAGGCAATGGCACCCCACTCCAGTACTCTTGCCTGGAGAATCCCATGGACGGAAGAGCCTGGTAGGCTGCAGTCCATGGGGTCCCTAAGAGTCGGACACAACTGAGTGACTTCACTTTCACGGTTCACTTTCATGCATTGGAGAAGGAAATGGCAACCCATTCCAGTGTTCTTGCCTGGAGAATCCCAGGGACAGAGGAGCCTGGTAGGAGGCCATCTATGGGATCCCACTGAGTCAGACACGACTGAAGTGACTTAGCAGCTGCAGCAGCAGCAGCAGCAGGAGATCTTCTAGAAGACTCTTGAGAGTCCCTTGGACTGCAAGGAAATCAAGCAGTCAATCCTAAAGGAAATCAACCCTGAATATTCATTGGAAGGATTGTTGCAGAAACTGAAGCTCCAATATTTTGGCCACCTGATGCAACAAGCCGATTCACTGGGAAAGACCCTGATGCTGGAAAAGACCCTGATGCTGGGAAAGATTGAGGACAAGAGAAGAAGGGGGCGGCAGAGGATGAGGTAGTTAGATACCATCACTAACTTAATGGACATGAGTTTGAGCAAACTCTGAGAGATAGTGAAGGGCAGGGAAGCCTGGTGTGCTGCAGTTCATGGGGCTGCAAAGAATAGGACATGACTTAGTGGCTAAACAGTGACGAGGTGGCTTTGGGCTGCTCCACCCCCTGGGGGTGTTTCTTACCCTGCACCCCAGGCAACTCCCGTACTGTTGTGCCCCCCAGAAGCCCACTGCTTTTAGCCCCTGAGGTCCTGCAGGCCACAGATGGGCAATCTGGCACTCAGCAAGGAAAGGACTTGTCGTCTAACCTTGGTGCCCAAGAGGCCACACATCCTTAGGCAGGCTGACTCTCTAACCGCTGCCTTTCTTAGGCAACGCCACTTCTTAGAAGTGATCAGGGAGATGAGCTTCGTGGGCCAAGGCGTGAGTTTCCAGTTTTTCCTGGGGGAAAGAGCACGGGCCAGGCCTCAAGGAGGCTCCAAGGGCTGCTAATTTTTCACCTGACCGTTGTGTGGCGTGACCAAATATCCAGGGAAGAGGCTTTCCTATGAGTCTTCCTCTCCCGCCTCCCCAGGGCAGCCAAACAATTTCTGATCTAGGAAGCCTTCTTACTTCAATGTATGGCTTCTGTACATTGGATAATGTTCCATTTGGCAAAACAACAGTCCTTTTAAGACACAGGCAGAGTTGACACATCACAGCAAAAACATTTTTTTTCCTCTTTTCTCTGTCTCCCTTCTGAGCTTGCATCTAATGATACTGTAAAGTCTGCAGTGCAAAGGCCTCTCCTCTGGGGAGTGGCAGCAAGTGGGGCTGTCTGATGGAGGAGGCAGTGGGGGGGGGAGCAGGAGGCAGGAGTGCAGCTTGGTTCGCCTTTCCGCCTGGGTCTTTGATGCATTGCTGTTTTTGCTGTATTTGCAGAGGAAATGAGACTGTGGACCAAAGGGGATGAGGCTCTTCTCAGGAAAAGCCGGGAAGTGCCAAGGAGATGGCCCTGCACACTTAGAATATTTTCAAATTAAGTGACAGCGGGCACAACACGATGGGGGAGACGGCTTGCGTTTCTTTGGAGCGTTCAGTCACAATTTATCATTATCCAATTTTTTTTTTCCCTTGGGTTTTTCTCTCTCACACATTTTTTATCCTGATCTGACAGCTAAATGAGGAATCACACTGCCTACGTTATCTGTTTTGTTCAGGAATTAATCCTGTCGTCAAACACCGACTGCCAAGCGGTTTGCGGGAGCCGGCTGGCTGTGCCGTCCGGGGCATAGTGTCGGTGGGGCCCTTCCAGCTGGTGGTCCTGAGGACCTGCTTGGGAAAGGCTGCCCTGGGAGATGCACAAGCTTCTGGAGGAGCTATGCATCTCCCTGAGCCCTGGCCACAGGCTCCTTGGCTGGAAGAATGCTCTGGGAGTGTGTCCATCCCAATCTTTCGTCAAGTTCATGAAGTCATTAGATATAAAGTCGGTGGGTGGAGGTCATGGTGTCCCTCCCTCTGCCTCTGGCAGCTTTGGGAAGAAAGGCGTGGACTCCTGATTTCTGAGAAGGTATTAATTCAGCTGACAGTTGTCCTCTTGGGAAAACCCATGTGTGTGTGTGTGTGTGTGTGTGTGTGTGCACCCACTAAGTGGCTTCAGTTGTGTCTGACTCTTTGTGACCCCATGGACTGCAGCCCACCAGGCTCCTCTGTCCATGGGATTCTCCAGGCAAGAATTGGAGTGGGTTGGCATTTCCTTCTCCAGGGGATCTTCCCAACCCAGGGATCAAGCCTGTGTCTCATGTCCCCTGCGCTGGCAGGGGGGTTTTTTACCACTAGGACCCTGCCTTTCTTCTTTCCTCCTTTCTCAATTTTGTTTTCTCAGTAGTGATGAATAAGATGTGATCGCAGATAAGATAGATCTGGTCTCTGTGATTAAATCATTGTGAATGGGTGAGTTCTAGGAAGAGGAGGCGCAGGGCAGTTCCAGACCCTGTAAACGGTGCCCCAGCTGAAGGGTCAGCTTCAGGAAGCTAGGTGACTGACTAGGGGGTGGTGGTCATGGGGACGGAAAGAGGAGTCCAGGAAGAGGCACAGTGTCCCAGGACCCTCGACTCCGTCTGCACACATGCCTCCATGGGTGTCATTGTTTGACAGATGTCCGTCTCGCCTATAAGTCAGTTCATTGTATGAGAGAGGGACCATGCCTGATTTTGTTCATCCATGAGGCCAGCTGCGAGCACAGAGCAGGTAGAAGTGTCCATAAGGACCTTAGGCAGGCGTCCACCAAGGGGCAGGAGAAGAGGTGATGCTGTGAGCTGAGGCTCTGATCCTACCCAAGGTCCTCAGGTTCCTCTCTGAGTGGCAGTTTCCTACCAGTAACTGGTGCTCTAGAAATATTCTTGTCTCTAGATATCACCTTAAATGGCCCCCAGCTTGGACGGAGGGGGAGAGGATTATTGCAGGATGGAGCAGGGCAGCCAAATTGCTAAGAGCACAGACTGCAGTGGGGCATCCTGCCCCACTTCAACGTCAGCTGCTTCCCGTTTGTGAGGACATGGAGCCTCAGTTTCCTCTTCTGTCATGTGCTTGATATGTGCATGACAATAACAGGCTCTGCCTCCAGAAAGACAAACATCATCTGATGCTGCTCATGTGCTGTGCTGTCCTCAGTCTCCCAGTCTGTCCGACTCTGCGACCCCATGGACTGCAGCCCGCCAGGCTCCTCTGTGCATGGGATTCAGGCAAGAATACTGGAGTGGGCTGCCATGCCTTCCTCCAGGGGACCTTCCCAACCCAGGGATCAAACCCAGTTCCCCTGCATTACAGGCGGACTTTTTACCATCTGAGCCACCAGGGAAGCCCATGAATACTGGAGTAGGTAGCTTATCCCTTCTTCAGGGTACTTCCTGACCCAGGAATTGAACTGGGGCCTCCTGCATTGCAGGCGGACTCTTTACCAGCTGAGCTACCAGGAAGGCCCCAATATCACTCATACACAGAATCTAAAAAAATGATTGTTGTCGTTTAGTTGTTGTGAAGTCATGTCTAGCTCTTTGTGATCCAATGGACTATAGACCTTCAGTCTCCTCCGTCCGTGGAATTCTCCAGGCAAGAGTACTGGAGTGGGCTGCCATTCCTCCTCCAGGGGACCTTTCCAGCTCAGGGACTGAACCAGTATCTGCTGCACTGGCTGCAGATTCTTTATCTTTGAGCCACCGGGGGAGGTTCCCCCAAATGATACAAATGAACTTATTTACAAAACAGAAATGGGTTTAGAGAGAAAACAAACTTACAGTTTCCAAAGCGGGGGAGGATAAATTAGGAGTTTGGCATTAACATAGACACATATAAAATAAACAATAAGGACCTATGGTATAGCACAACTATATTCAACACCTTGTAATAACTTTTAATGGAAAAGACGGAAAAAGAATACATCTATATCTATATAACTGAATCACTTTGTTGTACACCTGAAATTAACACAACATTGTAGGTCAACTATACTTCTACCAAAAAAAAAAAAAAAAAAACCAGAATTGGCTCTGTCCCTTAGAGATACAACCGGATGAAATGCGATGCTGTGTAGCTGGGGTTTGACACTGCTGCTGCCCACTGCTGACTGTTGCAGCCCTGTTTTAACAGGGGCCTGAGAAGCCTATTGCGGGCCATCTCTCTCCCACTCCAAGCCCCAGAGTACTCCTGCGTTTGTCCTTCTCTGACCAGCACGGTGACCTCCAGGTCCACGCATCCTCTCGTTCCTTCCAGCTTGGCTAGGTGGGGATTCTGGTGAAGAAGCAGATGGCAGCTGGGGCTGAGTGTGACAGTGATTACGCTCTGAAAGGGTGATAATTTATTCTGTTCAGCCTTGACTCGGAGTTGGAAGGAGAAATCTATTACTTCTGGAAGGCAAGGCTGAGGGTGCCTCCACTCTCTGACCTTGAACAGGCAGCTGGCCCTTGTTTTCCTGGCTCCTTAGCTGGGGGAAAGTGGAAAGTAGGTCTGGTAGGACCCCAGGGAGCTTTCTTGGAGAGGGACCTCCAGGGGGAATTGGAAGTGGTGAGGTGCAGGTGGCCTGGGGGAGAGGCAGGTGGGAAACAGCAGGACCCCAGCCCCAGGCGGAAGGAATGGCCCAGGAGTGGTGCTGCTCTCCGTTTCTCTGACTTGGCTGGGGTACCAGGCCCAGCTCCTGCTCGTCTTCCTCGTGAGTGGAGGATGCCTTCTAAGCAGTGGGGAGAAAGATGTAAAATTAATCCCCACTCTAATAAAACAGCCTCCCGATTAAATATGTATGAACACATATTGATTTGCGGATTAAACCGAAAAGAAAATTGAGCCTGTAATTGAGCTGGGGAGCATGTACAGGGTGAGACTGGGGATGTACTTCTCCAAACACACCTGCTGGGCCTAGGCCAGGTTCTGGGGCTGAAGGGCCAGGGAACAGGGGGAGCTCTATGTGCGGAGCCTCCAGCGGCACCTTGGGTACTCGTCAGTAACAGGCAGCTTCCCAGAAGAAGGAAGAAGCTGAGATGGGATTCAGCTCATGGCTGTTTGACTCCAAGTCTAAGGTCCTGTTTACTATGGGCCAGACTGGGCAATCTGATTATACGAGAGCTTGCAGAGTTGTAGAATCGTGCATCCTCTAAGCTGGAAGGGCTTTTGTCTTGAGTCCAGCCTGCTGCCTGAAACTAATCACCTTCCCCCACTGACACAAGGACATCAAACATCTCCTTGGGTGTCTCCAGGGATGAGGAGCTCACTATCTTTTGTGGAGAGCTGAGAGCTCTTGGAAGGAACCGAAGATAGTCTATCATGTCCATCTGTGGGCTCCGTATCTGCTCGTTGCGTTGAAAAGAGGAGGACAAACGGTAAAGAACCCACCTGCAATGCAGGAGACTTAAGAGACATGGGTTTGATCCCTGGGACAGGAAGATCCCCTGGAAAAGAAATGGCAACCCACCCCAGTATTCTTGTCTGGAAAATTCCAGGGACAGAAGAGCCTGGAGGGCTACAGTCCAGGGGGTCACAAAGAATGGGACATGACTTAGCGACTGAGCAGAAGCACGCCGTCACCATCATCGTGGAGGCTGTTTGCTGAACACCCACTGTATTCAGGCACCTTACCTACACGCTGATCCTCACATCAGCTCTAGAAAGTAGCATATTTTCTCAGTTGGGCAGACGGGAGACTGAGTTTCAGAGGCTGGAGATATGGAAAGACACTGCGCAGCCCAACCACAGCTTGCTTGACCTGGCCATTTTTGCTCTGTCCTGGAAAAGTGTGGCCTCCTAGTTCCTTGCTATTAACCCCTCAAGATTCCCCCGACCTGAGCCCAGCTGTGTGCGGTCCAAGCAGGATGGCCCCGCCTCCCTGAGCCTGGCTCAGGCCCCGGGACCTCAGGTTTCTGCGCACGCCTCTTCCTTGCTGGGACTCTCATCCTTTCTCAGTCTGCATCCCCTCCCCTCTGCTCTTCTCTGCTGTTCCCACCCACTGCCCTGACCCCTTCTGTCATCTGCCTTTCCCTGCAGCTCTAGGCTCACACATCCGCAAGGCGCACTGCGCTGTACCCGGTAGAGAGCGATTCCACATTTGTTATCTCATTCACAGTCCACAACAACCTGATATCTCATATGACACATGAAGAATTGGAGGAATAGGTGAGTGAGGCAATTTGCCCCAAATCACAGTGACATTGCTAGGTATGTCTGTCCAGGTGATGTTACACCTGTTCCAGGAGTAGATGCCTTTTTCAGGGCCCACACGTGATACAAAGAGGCTGTGTAATAGACTGGAAAGTGTATACAGACTTGGGTTCAAGCCCCTGTGCTGCCTTTAGCTGGCTGTGTGATCTTGGACAAATTACCTAACGTCTCTGAGTCATATTTTTTCAGTCTTAGCTTGACCCCATCTATGGGGCTGGAGCCAGAACTCATATGGAATTACCTTTTAGAAGTGCCCTCAGAACTCGGGTTTGCCCACGTGGCTAATCATCAGAGAGACATCTACCAGGACAGCTCCCCACTCACTGTGGATTTGGGATTAGGAGAAAGAAAGACGTATAATGTGGAGCAAAGGGATAGGAATCCCCAGTGCCACATGGCAGTACCCTGTTCATCCGGACTCCCGAGGATGGCTGAAGGCCCACAGGCCCCCAGCTGCAGCTGCCTCCGCCCTGTGGTTATTAAAACAATAATTTAATTTTAATAAGAGCCTGAAGAGTTCCTCAGGAAGCTGCTACCACCACTCTGTGCCTGATTAAAAGAATGAATCAGGCAGGATCCAGCTTCCACCTAGCTAGGCTGGGAATGGGGACATCGTGCTGAGCTCTCTCCAGAGACTCCAGTAACTCCAGCATCTACGGAGGGAACCGCGGAGGCTTGGGGCTGCGTCCTTCTCCATGGAGGTGGGAGGGCTGGCGGTGGAGGGCCCAGGCTTATACCATCAGAGTCCTGGGCCTGCCTCCTGGCTCCACTGTTGACCAGCTGCAGAGCTGGCAGGCAGGGACTTAGCCTCTCTGAGCCTCAGTTTCTTCTTTTGTGAAACGAGCATCATGATTTCTGGCTCAGACTCTGGGTGAGATAATATGAAAAAGGACAACAGGGACAATGTGCAGAGCCCACGCGTGGCTCATGTGTGGCCGGCATGAGAACCCAGGATTAGAGTCCTAGTCATCGGGTTTCTCTCTCCTGCCCTGTCATTGTTTCTGAGCCCCTGTTACACGCAAGCGATGACTCGAGCTCTGGGCTTCTGAGTCCAAGTCTAGGGACCTTCATGACCCTAACACACAGGCTGTGGGAAATTTCCTCCTCCTGCCGGATGGTCTGTAGAATCTTGGGACTGTAAACTCTGAACACTCATAGGACCTAAGGGGGTCATTTTGTTCATCCCCCTGTCTGGTAGGCAGTCATTCCCACAGGCAGAGTACAGGGAGGGGGTGCCCTCTTCTTTCTCCTGCATCCTTGCCTAAATCTCATGATGGTTGGAGGAAGAACGTGTGGGGAGGCTTTAAAAACAGGATCTCCCATATCTCAGCCTGGCAAAGGTGAGTCTGTGGGGACTTCTGCCCCTCCTCTACAGGTTCTCTTTCCCAGTTCCCCTCAAGGAAAGCCTTGACCATTTTATGGTTTCTTAGGAATGCCTGCTTGGTGAAGGAAAACCAAATTCCATCATATTCAAGATGGTCCTGTATGCTGAGCATGTGGGTTTGTCCCCTGCAGGCTGAAGGTCCCTGAGTTGCTTGAGCTGGTTGTCACCAGAGTCTTGTCCAGGTGGCTTAGTTCCCAGGACATGCCCTGAACTTCCTTCTGCCTCCCAACCACCATCACAAATACTTCTGGAAGGTATTTGGTCCAGGCTGTCAAGAGCAGAGCTCATTTGTCACCTCCCCATGGATGAAGGCAAAGGGTCCAAGTGAGATTCCATCACTCACATTCCTGGTATTTTTCCACTCTGCTTAGCCTGAAACCCAAGCCTCTCACTGTAAACTTGCAAGGTTTTACCTGAGAGCTAGAGATTTCTTGTTTGTCTCCTAAGACCCAGCCTTCACTCTTGTCCACTCATTCTAGGTCTAGGAGGCTGACCCATAAGGATGTCCTTGGGCTCCTGGCTGGCACTGGCCCCTGGCTGGCACCAGCAGCAGACGGGGGAGGGAGAGAGCGAGGCTGGGTGTTGATGTCATCGGTGCTCTCCCCGTGGGGCCACTGCAGTTTGGGTGTGTTCCCTCCCTCTTTACACAGCTTGATCTGCATCTAGCAACTGCTCCCTCCTTCACTCTCTTGCTGGGGATTCTTCCAGTTCTAGAGATCCGTTCCATCCTCATCAGTTCCCTGCACACACCTGTTTAAAAAGTCCCTTTATCAAACTGTCCTCACATGACCCAGCTCTCACACACCATCGTAGTTCTGCTGGGATCCTGGGTGATACACCCTTGCCCACCTGTCTGATCCTCCAGGGCTCCTGTCCTCAGGTGTGACAATCCTTTACAGCTGGGAGTCCCTTCTGGCTAGATGGGCCTGTGCCCAGCTCAGTTCAGTTCAGTCACTCAGTCGCGTCCGACTCTTTGTGACCCCATGGACTGCAGCACGCCAGGCCTCCCTGTCCATCACCTACTCCCAGAGCTCACTCAAACTCATGTCCGTTGAGTCAGTGATGCCATCCAACCATCTCATCCTCTGTTGTCCCCTTCTACTCCTGCCTTCAATCTTTTCCAGCATCAGAGTCTTTTCCAGTGAGTCAGTTCTTCGCATCAGGTGGCCAAAGTATTGAAGCTTCAGCTTCAGCGTCAGTCCTTCCAATGAATAGTCAGGACTGATTTCCTTTAGGATGGACTGGTTGGATCTCCTTGCAGTCCAAGGGACTCTCAAGAGTCTTCTCCAACACCCCAGGTCAAAACCATTAATTCTTTGGCACTCAGCTTTCTTTATAGTCCACATCTATACACAACTACTGCAAAAACCATAGCCTTGACTAGATGGACATTTGTTGGCAAAGTAATGTCTCTGCTTTTTAATAAGCTGTCTAGTTTGGTCATAACATTTCTTCCAAGGAGCAAGCATCTTTTAATTTCATGGCTGCAGTCACCATCTGCAGTGATTTTGGAGACCCCCAAAATAAAGTCTGTCACTATTTCCATTGTTTCCCCATCTATTTGCCATGAAATGATGGGACCGGATGTCATGATCTTAGTTTTCTGAACATTGAGCTTTAAGCCAACTTTAAGCCTGTGCCCAGCCAGTTGTTAAATACTGTGAATGTCACCCTTGACTTCATCTTCTCTTTGTCTCCCCTTCACTCAGTATGTTCCAGCCACACTGGCTTGTCATTCTTCTCTTTGAACAACTCGGTCCTGAACCCACTGCTTCTCTGACCACCCTTATCTCTCAGCACCTTTTATCACACCTGCCTGTATGAGTCAGGGGCCCAGCTCAACTGATAAGAGGAAAAGGCACGCTCAACTGGGAATATGAAGAGATGCGACCAGTGTGAGGGATCTGGTGACCAGAAGCTATGAGAGGCTGTTAGCACCCAGGGACCGGGGCAACCTGCAGGAAGGAGTGCTGTCAGAGCCTGGAGGCACTGGAGCTGCCACCATAGAAGGATGAGCCCTGTAGACCCAGGCACCCAGGTACAGAGGGAGCAGGAGAAGAAACTCTGGGCCTCCCTCCTCTGGTGCCCTCAATTCTTACAGGGTTCCTTGTTATCTGAACCCAGCTAGAAGCAGCTGGCAAGGGAGCCCTGGAGTGCAGCCCACAGGGCTCACCCTGTAGAGTGCAGAGTAGAGGTGGGGGCGAAGAGCAGAATCGAGGTCAGAAGAAGAAGTGGAAAACCGGCCACACCCCATGTTGCCTTCGTTGAGCTTATCGCCACCTAAAAGAGTCTTCTTTTTGGGTTGGCTGGTTGTCTCCTGATTCTCTTCTCTGTTGGAATGTCAGCTCTACAAGGATAGGGACCTTTTGTCTTGCGACTTGGGACCCGCCCCAGCGCTGGGCAAAGTGCCTGGCACAGGGCAGGTCCTCCACAACTCTATTAAATGAAAGAATTAGGAGGGAATGACAGCCTGCATGAGGCTTGAGGTTCATTCAGGCCAGCAGTTCTGTGGCTCAGGGTTCCCCAGGCCATCTTGGCCCACTTTGGGTTTAGCCTGGGGGTGTGCACCCCAGGGCAAGGAAGGGAGTGTGTGTGCATTCTTCCAGGTTGGAGCCTGATGTTGGCCCAGGCTTCATGGCCATGGTCGCTACACAGGAGTTAGACCTAACGGGTGGGGTGGAAGCCCAAAGTCCCCCTTCCCCATGTCACAGGGGATGAGCTGCTGGCCCGGCTTTGGAAGGATGGCAGAGAGTGGACAAGTTGCACTCTAGGAAACTCCAGGCTTGGGGACAGGGTCCTGGCATGGACCCTGTGAATGGACCCATCTTTGTTCCCTTCCAACCATAGAGACAGAGACTGGAAGAGGAAAGGAGAGGGTGAGCAAGAAGGAGAAATGGGTTTGTTCTTCTGTTTCGATCAGATGACTTGTTTCCACTGTTTCCATCCCATCTGGGGTCCCCGAAGTTCTCGTGGGTCCTGGGAGCAGTTCTAGAAGGAGCCCGTGGCCGTGGGGGGCCCATCACTTGCTGTATCTGGGTGCAGGGTGCTCACTCAGGTCCTCCATTCCTTTGCTTAGCAACTGTGCACTCAGCACCTACTATGTGCCTCGCTCTGGAGACGAGCATGAAGGAGGCATGGGCCAGCCCTTCTACACACGGCCAATGCTTCCAGGGCCCCCTAATGGTGCTGTTGCTCACATCCCCATTCCCCCCCAGCAATGGGCTCACTGATCTGTAACCTAACAGAGGCAGTGGACCCTGCTGTGGGCGTCTGTCCGTGTTACTGTGTCAGAGCAGCTCTGCAGGGAGGCCTCGCTCAGGTGATGTCCGCGTTGCTCAGCAGGTCCCCCTAGAGCGTTACTTACATGACTCTCTGTGCCCTCCACGCCCTGGTGCGCATCGCTCAGGCTGCCCTCCCAGACACCCTTGGCATCCCTCACAGGCCGCTCGACCTTCGCCGGATGTGTCTCTCAGGACCTGGATCACGCACCCTCTTTACATTATTGAGTCCATCACGGGAAAGCGGCTCAGTTCACTCTGACTTAGATCTCCTAAACGTACAGGAAAATAATGTCCGTGGTGACGGGTGGTGGTGGAAGGGTCCAAGAGTCTAACCTTCACTTTACTTTCTGCATGTCAAGGGCAGAAACGGGATTAGCAGAGACAGAGACGAAAGTCCAAATGCTCTGGGAGCAGGGAGAGATGTTGCAAAATGGCTGCGGCTCCTTGCAAATGATGTATGAAATGCAGACCATATGCTGCGAGCCTTCGTGCAGAGGAGCTTGGCTGGGCTCCCCGGTGTCTCCCAGCGGAGCTGTTTGCTGCGGTTCTGTGCTCCCAGCCCCCACCGTTCTGGGAATCCTCATCAGATGTCAGACTGTGGCAAGGCCACAGCCCCTCCTTCCTCTGGCTTCTTCCCAGGAGAAGGTGCTGCACACAGTAGGTGCTAAACCCATGCAGCAAACATCGTTTCTGCCTAGTCTGAACCTCATCTCTGAAGTCTGAGCAGAGCAGAGGAGGGAGGGGGGTGGGAATGAGAGTGGTAGTGAGTTGGGGACACCATCCAGCCAGATCTTGGCATTTCCTAGACCAGGAAGTTGAGTACGAAGGGGACTTGACCACACCCAAGGTCACACAGCAGGTGGCAGAGCCAGGGCTGGATCCTAAGTCTCTTGACCTCCAGCCCTGGGGATTCATAATGAAAAGGGCTTCCCTTCTCCTGGGTGCGTTCCAAATCTTGAGTTCTAATTGAATGGTTGTGGGCAAACCTTGTAACTTCTCAGAGCCTGTGTTCCTTCCTCATCTGTCAAATGGAGACTGGCGCACTCTGCTGATGAGCATTTTTGTCTCAGTAAGCCTAGCCCTGAGCTTGGCTCATGGAAGGCATGCAACAAATGATGACTGACTTATCTCCAGTCTGGGGCTTTCTCCAGAGCTCCAGCAGCTGGTGCCTAAAAGTCAGGATGTTAAAGAGGAAAAGCTGAGTGCTGGTCTGAGGTTGCAGTACCCACAAGCACCTGGGCTGGAAGTTTCAGAGTTGCCCATCTCAGAGCCCACCTTCTGCTCCATCTGAGCAGGCACTTCCCTGTTCTCCCACATCTGTTCCCTCCCCTCCACTGCCTGCCCTGCTACCTGCAACCTATCTGTTAGTTTCTGAATTAGTCAAGGTTTTAAAATTTTTTTTCAAGTGATAAAACTCCAACTTAAATGGGAATTCAGTGTAAAAGGCAATTTACTTGTTCATGACAAATGCATTCTTCCGAGTGCTGAGGCCAAAATTCTAGGCAACTTTCATCCTTGACACCAATCCCTCTCTCACATCCCACTTTCCACCCATTAGTAAACCCTTGTTGGTTTCAACTTCAGATTAGATCGGAATTCATGATTTTCTCCCCACTTCCAGGGCAAGCCACCACCATCTCTCACCTGGATGGTCACAAGAGCCTCTTAATGAGTCTCCCGGCTCCTGCCCTTGACCCCCTGTCCTTTTAGAACTGAAGTCAGATTACGTCCCCCTCTGCCCATAAGCCTCCAAGGCTTCCCCATCACACAGCGTAGAGTCAAAATCCTCCCCACTGGGCTCTCCCTGACCTCCTCTCCTCCCCCTCCCGCCCACACACCAGCCTCAGGGCATCTGCAGTTACCTCTCCAGTGGCAGGGAATGCTGCTCCTTTAAGGATTCCTGTGCCCATCCTGGGCTCTGCTCGGGTATCCCCTTCTCCAAGCGGATTCCCATGTGTCAGACCCACTCTTCACATGCCCTGCTGTTTTTGTTCTCACGCTCCTCACCACCTGACATTCATCAGTCCACTGCACGTGCTCTTCCACCGGAGAGAAGCCCTCACAAGAAGCAGCATGCTGTCAGTGCCTGGAACACTGTAGATGCGCAATAAAAATTTTGGAATGAATGGATGGATACGTGCCAGGTGCTGTGCTAGGGGCTGGGGCACAAAGTAAACATGCAGAGTGGTCCCAGACCTTTCTATTTTGCTATGCCTTGAAAGCGATGAATGTTAAATAATTTTGATCCAACTACTATTTGATACATTAAAACAAATGATGATTTAATTATGAAATTGAGAAATATGCTACAGGGGAATGGCACTGATATGACAGTGAATTAAGCAAGAGCCCTGAAGCAGAGGAGAGGGTGTAGGGAGAAGGTATATCTGGGAGGACTTCCTTGAGGAGGTGATATTTCAGGCAAGGTTTGAAAAACAGGGAGCTGTCTCAAAAAACATAGGAGGGGGAAGCAGTCCAGGTTAGAATGTTCAAAGTCTTGGATTGGGAAAAAGTCAGTGCTTGAATGGAGCAATAGGAAGCCAGGTGGGCAGAGCAGAGTGGAGGGGGAGGGACTGGAGGAAAGGAGCCCAGGATGGGAGGGAGGCTGTGAGCTCCCGAGGGCAGGGGCCACTGTTCCTGTTTCACATGCCTCCAGCCCAGGCCCAGTCCTGGCGCACTCCTGGCAATGGGTGTCGTGCAAGGAACCCTGGATAAGGAGTCTGGCAGACGCTAATCTTTCCTTGCTGTGCGTGTTTTGTGCCAGGCCCATTGCTTCCTTGAGCACGTCTGTACCTTCATCTGTTGATACAGGGACCGGCGATAGAACCGCACGGCTCCAGGTGCCTGCTGTGAATCGTGGGGTGCCCACGCAGTTGGATGGGCTGCGACCAGTGAGGATGTGAGGTTGTGCCTCGAGCAGGAGCTCCTGGAGACTTTCCGAACTTAGACAATGTCTTTTCCTGGACGTCACCAGGATAGGAGCCGCGACCTGTCACAGGGCTGGGCTTCCCAATCCACAGACAGCCAAAAAGAAAGCAAAACACCCTCCAGCTGGAGTCACCCCCATTCATTATTGTTCCCTTGACTTGGAAAGTCAGGGAACCGCAGCCCATGTGGTTCCTTCCCGTTTCCCCCAGAGGGACCTGCCCAAGTGCACAGCCTGTCTCGGACACGGTTTACGTCTCCTGCCGAATGCGTGACGCTTACGGTGAAATGAGATGCCCGCGTCTTGCAAGGCTTGATCGTAAAGGGTGGCGATGACGGGCTCGAAGCAATAGGTCATGTTGATATTTTCACATTAGTTTTCTATTCTTATTACATTTTGATGGATGGAGAGAGTGGGGATTTTATCGTAATCTCATTCCTGTCTTAAACTGCTAATTCATGCCTGAGTTCCCTCTTCCATTTTGTTTCTACAAATTCAGTCAAGTGCTGATGGGATGAAGATTTAGTATGCAGCTGCAAGAAGAGGCATGCAGATAGGAAAAATGTTAGCTGGGGAGCAGCATTTTTAAGAGAACAGTCTAATCAAGTCATTTTGTTATGAAAGTGCCTTGTTACCCCGGGAGGTTGGGCTCCCCATATATAACAGTAATAACTACATAGCAACGGAACACTGTCTTCCGCTCATACGGTGCTTTTCATTTTTCAAAGTGATCTATTTAAATGAGTTCTTTCTTCCCTCAAATCCTTCCAACAGCTCCATGTAACCAGGAGGAGATGATTATTCCTATTTTACAGATGAAGAAACTGAGGCTCAGAGAAGGGAAGTGACTGGACTAGCACCTCCCATTTCTTGTGTGCGCAGATGAATCACTGAGAGGTTTGGGGAAAGAATTTGCATTTCTAACGAACGGGCTCCCAGGTGAGGTTCGCTTGGAGTAGCAAAGATTGGATGATGTATATTTCTGTTCACCTGTTGTTCTGGGCCTTTCTGTATATTTCGTGGCTTCCTTTCAACTGCCCTCCCCCTGCCTATCCGTTTTGGCAGCTTAAACCTGCTCCTCACCGCCTCCCAGGATCCTAGCGTATTTATGGTCTCCCTTCTCCAGAGTTTTCTGGTGTACCTCATTAGTCTGCCCACCTCTTCTCCCTCTGTCTTTGATTTTTCCTTTTTCCTGGGGTGGCTGCTTTATTTCAGCTCAGCTGACAAGCCCGCACTGGTCCTTGGAACCCCCAGATTTCTCAGGAAGGCCTCCGGCCCCCACCCCTTGGCATTTGGGGCGCTGTGGACTGGGGGTGGATCCCACCAGCTGCAGTAGACCAGGGTGCTATGAAATGGGTTGAAGGAGTCCTTCAACCCAGCGAACAAAAGAATCATATAGGAATCACGGGGCCTGCAGGGCCTTTTGTGTGCAGAGTCCTGTACAGTTACAAAGAAAGAGTCTAGGCAGCTGTGAACATCAGAACTTCACAACCACCCCGGGGACTCCCTCTTGGGACACGTGAGGAAACTGAGGCTCCGAGAATTTCCATGACCTTGCCCAAGGTCACAAGCCACTCTGGGCAGAACCTGAACTCAAAGCAGATCTTCCCACCCCAAATCCGATGTTCTTAGTGGCTGCCTTGAAATACATCAGGGCTGCCCTGAAATACGCCCAGGCCAGCTCTTTCTGGGGGCATTGACAGCTGGTCCCACATTTTGGACCAGGAGTGGAAGTCACATTGCAGAGCCCATTCTGACTGCTTTCTGCCAGCTTGCGGTGCGTAGGGTAGGTTCCATCACTGTGAGCCGAGCTGCCTGGCTGGTCAGTAGGCACGTGTGGCATGAAACCTTCAGGTAGATTCGCCCGCTTCCCTGCCTGCTTCGAGGCTGCTCCGGGTTCTCGCTGCCTTTCAATCACTTTCCCTCTCCTGCTGTTTTCTCTGTTTCTCTTTTTCTCTCCCCTTGTCTCTCTCTCTTTTCGGAGAATAAAAATGACTGGACTTGGCATTATCTGCTGGTTTCCATGGTAATAAAATCTGTTTCCGATAATGGCCCTTCCCTGGCTGTGGTTAGTTTTGGTAATTTTAGCAACACTCTTGCACAGGCCACCTGCATTTCAATACCGAGCGAGCTGGATGCGACTGCTGCTTTCAGGTTGAATAGAAATAAGGGAAAGTGCTTGCTCTCGAATTTTGAGGCGGGATAAACGCTCGAGAAGAAAAGGAAAAGTTACGTAAACCCTGCAAGCACGAACGTGAGTGTGGCTTAAGACACGAGTGTGATCCTGTCGCTTGCCTCCTTAATACCTTCCCTCCACTGTGACCTCGGGGCTGGCAGGGTGAGTCCGCACCTGGCCGCCAGTCCGCAGGTCCGTCTTGTCTCCGGGGCCTCTCCTTCTCTAAGACCCTGGTCTTAAAAATGCTGTTGCTTGCAAAGACCTTTGCATATGCTGTTCCATCTGCCTGTAATGCCATTCCTATCTTGCCTGCTTGGTGAACCCCTAGTCAAGCTTCAAGAGTCTGGCCAAGCATGCCTGTGCCCCTCCCTTAATATCTTCTTTTTTTATGTTTCCCTGTAACTCGTACATTTTTCTATGATGCAAACATATCCCACCATATTAACATTTCTGTTTCTTTTTTTCTCTTTCATGTCTGAGTGAGTTTTTTAAGAACAGGGATGCTGATTGGGTTTATCTGTGCGGCTCCAAGGCTTGGTACATAGCATGTACTCAGTCAATTAAAAATATATATGACAACTGCTAGTAAGAGTGGCTCACTTTCTCCGTGTGCCAGGTACTCGGCTAAACCCTGTATGTGCCTCTTCTCACTGCCCCTTACCCGATGAGTGACCATGAAGGTTTTGCACCCTATGAGGTACCATCATTCTGCTCATTTATGGAGGACCAAACTGAGGCTCAAAAGGGTCAAGACGCTGGCCCCAGAGGACAAAGTTGGTTAATGGAATGCAAAGGCAGATGAACTCAGGTGGAACATTTGAATGACTGGCTCTGAGCTCACGGCTTCCTTGTGAATCTGTAGGAAGATTTTCTTGGAAATCTTTAGGGGGAGCTGTGAGGGTTTTGGTTACAGGCAGAAGTGGTTCTTGTCGATGTCTGGCATGGTGGGGAGGAGGGGGTGGTGGGAGGCCCGGAAAGAGGGTGGAGAGGAGAGCACAGATGTGGGGGAGCTGCATATACAGACTTTGCTGACGCCACGAACGTCTGGGAAAGTGTCAGGAAGACCTGGGGTGAAGGGGCTGGAAGCCTCAAATAGCCCAGCCTGAAAATGGACTCTCATCTCAGCCCTTGACCTCGACCTGACTCCTCCTGGGGTGCTGGAGAGAGTCTGATGTGTGTCTAGGCCCCATGAAAGATTTAAGATGTGCGAGCATCGTCCAGCTTCTGAGAAGGTGAAGCCGAGGGAAGAAGTCACAGGGACCACTTGGAAGATGGCTCAGCTTCCTTCTGCGGCTGGCTGGCCGCCTGCCTCACCGCCTGGACTGGCCGCGCTCTGATTCGCCTGCAAGCCCAGCCCACGGCTCCCCCAGGACCCACTCGGTGGCAGCTGTATTTGGAGTTAAAAATGGTTCCAGAGAAGCACTTAGTTGGGCCTGAGCCCACACGGCGGGACGTGGGGACACTCAGAATGTTAGGTTTTCTTAAGCAAGTTGTCGCCTCGACTCCTCCCTGTCCTGTGGGATCATGGCAGGAGTTTGCAGCAAAGCACAGAGCCCAGGGGCAAAGCAGAGCCTTTAGCTCTTTTCACGATCCACCTGGATGGGGCCTGCAGGGCCTTGCCACAGATCAAGGTCTGTGGGAGGCTGAGGGCAGTGGATGCGGCTACCGCCCAGCCTCCGGTTGCACAGGGGTTGGAGCTGGGCCAGCCTCCTGCCCTCCTCAGCCTCCTGCCAGATGTGT
>SJXQ01003287.1:370689-401377 GCA_006408695.1 Aepyceros melampus | reverse complement strand
TGGTTTTAGAAAAGGCAGAGGAACCAGAGATCAAATTGCCAACATCCGCTGGATCATGGAAAAAGCAAGAGAGTTCCAGAAAAACATCTATTTCTGCTTTATTGACTATGCCAAAGCCTTTGACTGTGTGGATCACAATAAACTGTGGAAAATTCTGAAAGAGATGGGAATACCAGACCACCTGACCTGCCTCTTGAGAAATCTGTATGCAGGTCAGGAAGCAACAGTTAGAACTGGACATGGAACAACAGACTGGTTCCAAATAGGAAAAGGAGTATGTCAAGGCTGTATATTGTCACCCTGCTTATTTAACTTCTATGCAGAGTACATCATGAGAAACGCTGGACTGGAAGAAAGAGAAGCTGGATCAAGATTGCCGGGAGAAATATTGATAACCTCAGAGATGCAGATGACACGACCCTTATGGCATAAAGTGAAGAGGAACTAAAAATCCTCTTGATGAAAGTGAAAGAGGAGAGTGAAAAAGTTGGCTTAAAGCTCAACATTCAGAAAACAAAGATCATGGGCATCCGGTCCCATCACTTCATGGGAGATAGAGGGAGAAAAACAGTGGAAACAATGTCAGACTTTATTTTTCTGGGCTCCCAAATCACTGCAGATGGTGACTGCAGCCATGAAATTAAAACACACTTACTCCTTGGAAGAAAAGTTATGACAAACCTAGATAGTATATTGGAAAGCAGAGACATTACTTTGGCAACAAAGGTCTGTTAGTCAAGGTTATGGTTTTTCCAGTGGTCATGTATGGATGAGAGAATTGGACTGTGAAGAAGGCTGAGAGTCCTTGAGACTCTTGAGAGTCCCTTGGACTGCAAGGAGATCCCACCAGTCCATTCTGAAGGAGATCAGCCCTGGGATTTCTTTGGAAGGAATGATGCTAAAGCTGAAACTGCATTACTTTGGCCACCTCATGCGAAGAGCTGACTCATTGGAAAAGACTCTGATGCTGGGAGGGATTGGGGGCAGGAGGAGAAGGGGATGGTAGAGGATGAGATGGCTGAGTGGCATCACTGACTCAATGGACATGAATCTGAGTGAACTCTGAGAGTTGGTGATGGACAGGGAGGCCTGGCGTGCTGTGATTCATGGGGTCGCAAAGAGTCGGACACGACTGAGCAACTGAACTGAACTGAATGCCACTGGCAGTCGTTTGAACTTTAGAAGATTAAAGACTATAATACTGCAGACTATATAGAGCCAGGGATGCATTTAAACCTGTTGTACTTGGAGAAAAGCATTTTAAATGCACCTTTATCCCCTCTCCTCTTCAAAAATTCATGCATAAAACCAAATCAGTGGACCTATTTAAAATGATCTCAAGAAAAATTGTCGCTCCCACCTCCACCCAGGCTGTTTCTCATTCTCTCTCTAAAATCTCTAAAATATCCTAAACAATATTCAAACAACTGTTTTCTCTTACTCCACCTTCTGTTTTACTTTTAATTTAATGTTTTAAAAATCTCTAGTATTGCTAAGCCATCCTTTTTCCTTCTGGAGTAGTAGCTGGGGCTTAGAATCAGTTAGACTAAGTTCAAATCCCAGTTTCTTAATTTACTAAACGTACAACCTTGATCAGGTTACTTAGCTTCTCCCAGTTTCAGGGTTAGTCATCTTTAAAATGAGAATAGGTCTCTTATGGTTCTTGTGATGATTGGATGAACTACTTCATTTTATGCCTACATATAGTAGCTACTCAAAAATCCCTAACCTTGGAGAGAGAGAGAAATACAAATCCTTATGCTACCTGGGGAAAGAGCTACCTGTTCTAGGAGGTATGCATCAGTAGCAGTCGGTTTTGATTTAAACATTTTCCCATAAATTTTACCTTGTTCCTGTTTTCCAGTGAGTAAAGTTGGCATGGGTTGTGAGTTTGATGGATTATGCCCAACTTTGTTTCACAATCTTTACACCCACCAGTTGTTAGATGTAGATAGCATTTTACTTAGAGGAATGCAGAATTATTGGAAAATCACAGCCTTAACACTGCATGAACATATATGTTATTTCTTACTTTAGTTTAAAATACCAATGCGTGACTTTTTTTTTACCTGAGATTTTGATATAGCTTAAAAATTTCAAAAGGTATTAAATCAATTTGTTTCTCAGGCAGTAGGATGTAAAAGCTTTTTCCCTCTTTCTGATTAATGGAATCAACTCTAGTTGGCAAAAGAGTGTTGGAATTGCTATGTTTTAAAAGGTATGTCTGTGGTTATCGTAATTATTTTTTTTTTTAGGTTAAGAGTGATTTTTTTTTCACATTTCTAAGTTATTGATGGTGTCATGTACGTATCCTAGAGTTTCCCATAGACCAGAAATGATTCATTGTTTGTTTTTTAACTTGTTAATAAAGCCAGCAGATTTTTATTGAAAATTTTGCTTGTTTTTTGGCCAGGTCTTGTGCTTCTAAGCACTGTAGCTACTGACAAGGAAGACCTAGATACTGCTTTCAAGACCTTAGTCCAGCAGACAAACACCAATAACAAGCAAAATGATATTTATATAGAAGCAGCAATGAATAGTGAAAAGAGGGTAACTCTATCATTAGATAAATCTGTCTTAAAAACTGCCATGTCATAGCTATATGCTCTTGAGCAAAGAATAAGTCTCAGTAGTTAATGATACCTCCTTTCAGTTCAGTTCAGTTCATTTCAGTCGCTCAGTCATGTCAGACTCTTCGTGACCCCATGAATCGCAGCACGCCAGGCCTCCCTGTCTATCACCAACTCCTGGAGTTCACTCAGACTCACGTCCATCGNCTCAGGAGGTTTACTCTAGACTAGGAGAAAGCAAGCCTTGGGCCAAATCCAGCCATCAAGCTTTGCACATCTGGGAGATTTTTAAATACAAGTGTTTTGTAAATAAAGTTGTCCTGGAACCCAAGTGGCTTGTGGGTTTGCAGATTGGCTGGGCTCCCCCAGTGGCTCAACGGGGAAAAATCTGTCTGCCGGTGCAGGAGACACGGATTTGAACCCTGGATCAGGAAGGTCCCCTGGAGGAGGAAATGGCAACCTGCGCCAGTATGCTTGCCTGGTGAATTCCATGGACAGAGGAGCATGGTGGGCTACAGACCATGTGGTCATGAGGAGTCTGACACGACTTAGTGACTGCACACACGCACACATTACAGATTGTCTAAGATTGCTTCTCAACTATGACAGTTGAGTTGAGTAATAATGATGTATGGCCCCAGAAATCCTAAAACGTTTGCTATCTGATCTTTGTCTGACAGAGTATTTGCCAGCCCCTGGTCCAAGGTCCAGCAAGCCTGTCCCTCTTTCAAAGAACACAAAATGGCCTGAGTCTCTGACGTGCACTGGGAACATTGCCACTTGGCTTCTTACAAGAGGGGGACATTTCTACTCGCATTTGGTTTTTCAAAGCCTCGGGATACCTGTCGGGCAGATGAGGGGCTTGGGTTTTCATTGTGCCCTTCTTCCCAGGAACTGGGTGAAGGGGAAATAGAAATCTCGATTTTGGGGAAATTGCACAGAGGAAAAGGGGAGGGAATGGGTTACGACATCCCATTGCGACACTCGGCAGGGCTGAAAGTGACAACAGCAAGGTTTCTTGTTTTGGAAATGTGCAGGCGTTTCCGTTCATTTTCGTGGGACAGGCGCCCGCAGCCCGGCTGGGTGAGCCACTCTTTTCTTTATAAGCAGCTCCTCTGGGTCCGAAATGGCAGTCTCCCATCGCCTCGAGGTCACAGGATGGACATCTACATCCACGGTTACCTAATCTGTCTCCTCCTCTTCCTGTTCCATTCAGAAACAGCCTGCCACCCCCTGGGAAAGAGACCCTGCGAGATGCAAGCCTTCAGGTAAGGCTGACCCAAGGAAGTGGGGCCGGAGGGGTAGAAAAGCGATGCGGGACACAGCCGTCTGGGGCTGCCCTGGGTTTGGGCTTGAAAGTGAAGTGAAGTCACTCAGTTGTGTCTGACTCTTTGCGACCCCATGTACTGTAGCCTACCAGGTTCCTCTGTTCATGGGATCTTCCAGGCAAGAATACTAGAGTAGGTTGCCATTTCCTTCTCCAGGAGATCTTCCCCACACAGGGATTGAACCTGGGTCTCCCGCATTGTAGACAGACGCTTTACCTTCTGAGCCATAAAGCATCCCTTAATAATTAAGGTTAGGGTTAGCTGCCTAAGGTTAGTTGACTAAGGTTGGCTGCCACATCCATGATCTTCAGCACTTGTATTTAAAAATCTCCCAGATGTGCAAAGCTTGACTGGAAGCCTGACTTACTTGCCCAGGGGCTCAGGCATCTTGGTGACAGAAACGTGCCCAGGAGCCATGCTGGGGCTGAAGCCTGGGAAAGTGCTCTGGACAAAGAAACAGAGAGGGTCACTGTGAACAGAACACAGCCCAGAGTTCCAGACTGGTATTTAACAACGCCTGATTGTGTTGGACCATCAGAGGGTCCAGCTCCTCTGGGGGATCAGTTTCCCCATCTGTGACCTGGGGTGAATTCTAACCCTACCTGCATTACCAGGTTGTGAAAGCCAAAGGCACGGATAACATTGTGACAGTGTTTTGTGAGCAGTAAAGCGTCTGAAAACTATTGTGGTGGACGGGGTTTCAGTCGTGTCTGACTCTCAGCGACCCTATGGACTGTAGCTCATCAGGCTCCTGAAAACTATTACGATTATTAAAAACTGGGTCAGGAATGTGGTGAGGTGTCACCATCTCTGCTGTAAAAATAGCAGGCTGTGATGGTGATTAATACAGAGCGTTGTCTTCATGTGGCCTCTGGGCTCCCAGGACTTGTCGGGATGACCTCACCCTCCAGCCCTCAAAACACTGTCACACAAAACACTGTCACAACATTATCCGTGCCTTTGGCTTTCACAACCTTGTAAGGCAGGTAGGGTTAGAATTCACCCCAGGTCACAGATGGGGAAACTGAGCCGCCAGGGGAGCTGGACCCTCTGATGGTCCAACACCATCAGGCGCTGGTAACCATCTGTCTGGAGCTCTGGGCTGTGTCCTGTCCATGGCGCCCCGTCTGTTTCTTTGTCCAGAGTTTCTCACGCCTGAGGCTACAGGCTGGGACTCTGCGTGCCTGTGTGGGTCCCAGAGAAGCCCCTCCCCTTCCCAGGGGTCTGCCTCGACCTCCTCCCATTTGGCTGAGATCTCCAGAAGTTATCACTGGAGGCCTCTAGAAAGGAACGTTTAATCCTTTCAGATGGAATTCAACTCATTCAGGAGCTAAGAATAGTCATGAAAGGTCAAATGCTCATTCCAGCCAAGAACTTTGCGGTCTGACTGACCCCCTCTCTCTGAGCTCATGGGCTCTTCAAGGTCACCTGATGAGATGGGTGTTGCCAGCCCCCTTTCACAGGTGAGGAGATGAGGCACAGGTCCAAGGTCGTGCTGGGGGATGGAGGCAGCAGGGAGTGAAGTGTCCACGTCCTGGCTGGGGCCCTGTTACTCCGTCTCACAGCTACAAGCCCTGTTCTCAGACAGAGAGGCCCTTCATCAAGAAGGAAAAACAGGGAGCGAGAAACAGGCCCCAGGGGGAACTGGAAGGGAAGCTGACTTGCCAATAGGGAACAGACTTTGGGGACAAGTCTTCATGGTCTAAGGCTTGGAGCAAGTTAGCTGCAATGGGGCCTGACCCTTGAAGCTTCTAGCTCTGTGCTGTGGGGGCCACTAATCTCAGATGACTCTTTAGGTTTCATTTAAATTCATAAACATACAAGAAAATAAAAAATTGGGGACTTTCTCTGGTGGTTCATTGGTTAAGACTCTGTGCTTCAATGCAAGGGGTGCAGGTTTGATCCATGGTCAGGGAACTAAGATTCCACATGCTGCGTGACCAAAAAAAAAAAAAAATTAGAAAATATGCGGATCCTCAATCACACCACATTTCAAGAGCTCAATAGCTGCATGTCTCAATAGCTGCAAGTGATTGATGGCTACCATATTGGCTGGTGCAGACAAAGAGCGTGTCTACACCCAGGAAGTTTATTAATGGTCCTAATCTAGAGTCTGCTTTGCTGAAGTAGGAGGTGGCTGCTTGGGAAGCTGAGGATGAGAAACAAGGTTCTGAAAAGAGGGGTAGAAGGCAGGCACACGGCCTCCCAGATCTGGGATTTGGGTCTGTCTCTTAACCAGCGTTGACCTCAGACCTCACATTCATGCTATGGCTGTGTTTAATTCCACACCCCTGGGAGAAAACTGAACACACTCTGGGGAATACAGAGAAGGGGCAGGGCACACAGCAGCTGTCCACTATAGCTGGGTCCTTCTGTTTTTCAGGATCTGGGATGTCAACCAGAAGATCTTCTACCTGAGGAATAACCAACTAGTTGCTGGATACTTGCAAGGACCAAATACTAAATTAGAGGGTGAGTAGTGGCCAGGAAGGTCAATGCTGAGTGGGCACTGGTCACTTTGCCCAGGGATCTGCAGCACTGTGGCTTGACCCTGGGAATTTTAGGTACCATGTCTTAATCCTTATTGGTTCTTTGTGGCCACGTTTGAAGCTAGAAAGGCCTGGCCACGGAAGGACACACATGAGGGGAGCCTCAAGAAGATAGAGAGGGCAGAGCCTAGGTTGGGAGCCACCACCTACAGACACTATGATCCCCAGGCCACAAATGGGAGGGTAGGGCCCAGAAGGCAAGACCAGCCCTTTTCTTCCTTTAATGCCCACGAAGCCTGTGTTTCTGTGTGTTCAAATTCTCACTCCCACCTAAAACTAATACACCATCTACAGGCTGGGTTATATCCCTTTATCTTGGACACCACATTGAGTCATATTGCAGATCTATGTCAACCTGGATGAATTTGAACAAGGTTCACTCACTCTGTTCCTTGGTTTTCCCCTTAGTAAAAGAAGGGCAATTGGATGATAGGATGTGGGTTTCTTCCAGCACCCGCCCTCTAGGATGTTTTCACATCCTTGTTAGCTGGTTTGGCATTGCAGAATGGCATGATGCCCATTCTTGTTCTCTGTCCCTTCCTCACTCTAAAAGGGCATGAGATCCACTTTTCCTGTCCTCTGGTAACTCTCTGAATACGGATGTTAAAGCACAGAGAAACTGAGGTCTTCACTCCTAATGACTGCATGGAGATCACCACGGGGAAAATAAAAGGGTTCAAACCCACCCAGGCTTCTCTGGACCAAGCCGTGGGGCCCCACTCCTGATATCATGTACTGGGCCCCGCGGGCAGCACACCTGTGGGCCTAGAGCACACGGGTCCTGGGGAAGGGGGTGTGTGCACGTGCTCAGTCATTCTGACTCTTGTGACTCCATAGACTGTAGCTCACCAGGCTTCTCTGTCCATGAGATTTTCCAGGCAATACTGGAGTGGGTTGCCATTTGCTCCTCCAGGCAATCTTCCTGACCCAGGGATAAAACATTTGTCTCTTGCGTTATTGCATTGGCAGGTGGATTCTTTACCACTGAGTCACCTGGAAAGCCCAGGGAAAGAAGAGATGGGTAGCAATCACTTGAGCAGAATTTAGGTGCCTTGGTCCTTGAGGAGTAGCTAGATACTGTGCTTGGTTTGATTTTTTGTTTGGATCCTGACCAAGAAGATGGGGCCTCACTGTCCTTCTGACCTTGGGGTTTTCATCTGCTTGTTTTTTTAGTTGCTAAGTTGTGTTTGACTCTTTCACAACCCCATGGATGGTAGCCTGCCGGGTTCCTCTGTCCGTGGATAGCCTAGGCAAGAATATTGGAGTGGGTTGCCATCTCCTTCTCCAGGGTATCTTCCCGACGTGGGCATAAAACCCTTGTCTCCTGCATTGCAGAAGTATTCTTTAGTTAGATACTGTGCTTGGTTTGATTTTTTGTTTGGATCCTGACCAAGAAGATGGGGCCTCACTGTCCTTCTGACCTTGGGGTTTTCATCTGCTTGTTTTTTTAGTTGCTAAGTTGTGTTTGACTCTTTCACAACCCCATGGATGGTAGCCTGCCGGGTTCCTCTGTTCGTGGATAGCCTAGGCAAGAATATTGGAGTGGGTTGCCATCTCCTTCTCCAGGGTATCTTCCCGACGTGGGCATAAAACCCTTGTCTCCTGCATTGCAGAAGTATTCTTTACCACTGAGCCACTAGGGAAGCCGATGATTTTAGTTAGGGGAACAGAAAAGTCCCCAGGGAGAGTCCAGCCTGCTGTGTCTTCTCCATCTCTGCCTCCTCTTCTCTACAACCTGAACTTCCCCTTTGTTCTTCCCCAGAGAAGATAGATGTGGTACCCATCGAACCTCATACTATGTTCCTGGGGATCCATGGGGGGAAGCTGTGCCTGGCCTGCGTCAAATCTGGAGATGAGATCAAGCTCAAGTTAGAGGTAAGGACCTGCCTCAGACAACAACCACCCCCAAACTCAGTGGTTTAAAACGAGCACAATGTGTCCTTTCTCATGATTCTGTGGGTTGACTAGCATCAGCTGGGTAGATCTGTGCCCCATGGTGTAGCTGAGTTCCCTCCTGCAGCCACATTCAGCAGGGATCTTAGCTGGGGCTCATCCTCCAGGTTCTCCTTCCACACGGTCTCACTGATTTCAGTTGTCAGTTTAAGCTTCCTTACAGCATGGTGGTTGGTTTCCAAGAGGGCTAACTCCAAAAAGGCAAGCCTTAGTGTGCAAGCACTTATTAAACTTTTGTTTGTATCATACCATTAATGTCCAGTTAACTGAAGCTTGCCATGTAGCTAAGTCCAGCCTCAATGACAGAGGGGTTACCAGGATGAGGACACCAGGAGGCATGGCTCCTTTGAGGACCTCAGTCTCTGTATGTCACTCTCTTGCCCAAGGGCCACTAACCTACTTGGACTTGCCCTCTTCCAGTATAACCAACCTTTGGGACCATTCTTTTCCAGCCCTCATCTACTCAAATCCATGAGTTGGCATCCCCTCCAGGGCCTTATGCACCTGTACATTAATGGGCTATCAGCCCTGGAAAAAAGAGAGCTTTCTATCAGGGAACTGTTGGACAAAATCTTAACCCAAGTGAGAATGGCTATAACTGTGGCTTTGTCCTTTCTGTGCACTAGTGAACAGGCACTTTAGTGGAAAGTGACTGCCTGCTTTGTGTGGAGTAGCAATGACCAGGATATTGCGAATAAAGTGGACTGCTCTGCCCTGCCCAGCTGCTGCACTCTCCCATCTCTCAGAGGTGCAGACACGACAGAGTCCAGGCTCCACAGGCCTTGGCCTCTGTTGATAGTACCATGTGTTTGCCAAACGTGTTGACCCAAGGCTACAGTGGCAAGAGGTCCTCAAATCAAGGTGTAAGCACAGGCCAACCTCCTTGTGTCAGGCTATCCTGAGCCCAAGGACATTTCTGCCAGGCCAGCATTTCCCCAGCACTTACTCTGGGCAGCCAGAGGGCCAGGTGGGCTGCACAGACCTTTCTGCTCCTCTGCCCTCACTTGCTTCTTCTTGACTTCCAGGCCGTGAACATCACCGACTTGAACCAGAACAGGGAGCAGGACAAGCGCTTCGCCTTCATCCGCTCCGACAACGGCCCCACCACCAGCTTCGAGTCAGCTGCCTGCCCCGGCTGGTTCCTCTGCACATCGCTGGAGGCTGACCAGCCCGTGGGCCTCACCAATATGCCCACAGAGGCTATGAAGGTCACCAAGTTCTACTTCCAGCAGGACTAGTCTTGGTGCTCAGCCTTTCCTGTCCCCGGTCCCAGCACGTCCATGACTCCAGAGATGCCTGTCCACCCTGTTCAGGGTCTCCCAGGTGCTGTGAGGCTCATCAGGGTGGCCTTGGCTGGGGGGACCTTCAGAAGGAGGTACAAGAGCCCTGGGAACAAGACCCAGTCTCCAACCTCCTCTGCTCACCCAGCCTCCCTCCACAAGGTCTTCTAAAGTGCAGATGGAACCCCAGCCCTACTCAAAGCCCTCAGGGTGGCGTGTGTCTTCAGGGTAAAGTCCACACCCTGTGGCCAGCTCCAGTTCTGCCTCCTTTCTCACCCCAGATCCCCAGGCGCTCACTTCCCTCCCCCTAAGCAGCTTCCATTTCCTGTTTTGCAAAGTGGTGCTACTCCAGGGGCAAGATTTTTAGGGTCTGTAGCAAAATGGGGTCGCTGAGGGTCGGACACAACTGAGCGACTTCACTTTCACTTTTCACTTTCATGCATTGGAGAAGGCAATGGCAACCCACTCCAGTGTTCTTGCCTGGAGAATCCCAGGGACGGGGGAGCCTGGTGGGCTGCCGTCTATGGGGTCACACAGAGTCGCACACGACTGAAGTGACTTAGCAGCAGCAGCAGCAGCAAAATGAGAAATAAGGATTTCCTGGTATCTTTTTCTTTTAAAAAAAATTTCTTAGTATCTTTTTCTTAAATTAAACCAACTTTGAAAGAGAGTCTTTTATTTGGAAATGATGTCCTTTCTGGAAGGGAACAGAATATTAAAATAGTCCCATGTTTAGGAAGTGATGTTGAAAGGAGGTGATAGCGTTTCCTTTTTTAATCTCTTATTTTTGTGATGTCCTAACCTGTACCTGGGTTGGGAAGATTCCCTGGAGAAGGGAATGGCAGCCCACTCCACTCTACTTGTCTGGAAATTGCCATGGACAGAGGAGCCTGGTGGGCTACAGTCCATGTGGTCGCCAAGAGTCAGATACAACTGAGCAATTAACGCTTTCACTTTTCAACCTGTAACAAAGAAAAGTTAGCATAATGCGTTGGTCTCCTAGTTTTTGTTTTTTTTTTCTGGAATGTTCCTGGAAGTCTAGAACCTCTGGCCCAGGCCCTGAGCATGCCCTCCACTCCAGACCTCCTGCAGCTCCCCCCAACTCCCCGCAACCCTTTCATCAAAAGTTCCCCTCGCTCCCAAGATGCCACACAAATGTGACTTCTCCTGACCTCCCAGGAGGGATGAGTCGCTCCTGGACTATTTTAGCACTTCTGATTCCCTGAGACTTGTTTGGAAGATGTGCCCCTGTCTGTCTCCTCACCAGCCTGTGAGCCCCTGGGAGCAGCGACTGTGACCTCCCCCATCTCCAGTCTCCCCTGGGGCCGAGCACACAGCCTGGCCTCAGCAGGTGCTCAGGGAATGTGTGTTGTATGTGTTGAGTGAAAACTGTCCTGTTCTCTGTGACTTAAGCTTTGTTTTATGATAAAAACTTGAAACCTCATCGTCTGTGGCCTTGCTGGGCTTGGGGCAAAGAGAACTGAAAGTAGGGGTGGGGCAGGGACAGGTCTTTTAAAACCCTGGGGTGGGCCTGGCTACCTCTCCTGAGTCCCTTTCTCCTGGGGTCTCACTCTCCTTGGAAAACAGAAGAGCAGATCTCTCTGCTAGAAGGTTGCAGCACCATCATCCACAATAGCTCCAAACTAGAAACACCCAAATGCCTACCCCAGAAGAATGAACACATGGGGACTTCCCTGGTGGTCCAGTGGAGAAGACTTCACACTTCCAGCGCATGGGGTCCAGGTTCCATCCCTGATCAGGGAACTAGATCCCACATGCTACAATGAAGATCAAAGACCCTGCATACCACAACTAAGACCCAGTGCAGCCAAATAAATAAATAGATATAAAATTATTAAAGAAAAGAGTTAACGTGTAAATCATGTACACATAAAATGATTCATGTACCTTCATACATGTATAGTCATTCATACATACTCAATTCATGTAAATCATGTACATGCATACATCTACATTCATTCATACACACTCGACAGCAAAGAAAATGGATAAAACAAAATCGACTGTGATCACCAGATGGGTGAATCTTATAGACATCATGTGGGGTTTAAGAATCACAAAAGTATGCAGAGGGCACAATTTCATTCATATAAAGTTCAAAATAGGCAGATGGAGCGGTTGTGGGGATGGCTGCAGAAAGAGTTGTGCCCACTAAAGGCAGCAAGGATGCGCCACCTGAAAGTTGGGCAGTGGCCAGAGGGGCCAGGCAGCATTCTATCTCTTGGCATGGATGTGGGTGGAGGCTTTCTGTATGTATGGTATATATTCACAGTTTTGAAATGTCTGAAAATAAAAAACCTTGCCCCCCACAACTCTATCCTGGTATGTTAAGGGAAGGGAGCATCTAGGAAATGATGAGATTAACAGGTGGAGGACTTCCCTGGTGGCTCAGAGGTAAAGAATCTGCCTGCCAATGCAGGAGACTTGGGTTCCATTCGTGATCTAGGAAGATCCCACACATCGAAGAGCAACTAAACCCGAAAGCCACAACTATTGAGCCTGTGCTCTAGAGCCCTGGAGCCACACCCACTAAGCCCATGTGGAGTAACTACTGAAGCCATCTCACCCTAGAGCCTGTGCTCTGCAACAAGAGGAGCCATCCCAGTGAGACGCCCGAGCACCACAAACAGAGGAGCCCTCGCTCGCCACAACGGAGAAAAGCCTGAGCAGCAACGAAGACCTAGCACAACCAAAAATGAATAAATAAGATTACAAAAAGCATTCACGGGTGGAATGTTGAATTTGACCCCATGAGATGGAAATGAAGGATTATAAGAATGATGGTTTATCAAACACATCTCCACTAAGTAGAGTTGGGCCAGCAAGGGGCGCTGTCCCTTCCTGGGACTATGCTGACCTCTGGGCTTGGTCCCAGGGTGGGGGTGGGGGATTCCTAGAGTCAGACCCTGCTGGGTCCAGAGCCTGCTGTGTGATTTTGGCCAAGTCGCCTTTCTCCTTAAGGCCTACTTGCTCCTTGTCCCAGGAAAGTGTTGATTTAGATTAGAGTTTTCCAAGCAAAGCTCCATGCATGCCTCTCTGAGGTCCCTGGAAACAAAGCCCATAGAGGGGAGGCTGAGAGGCTGGGCTCCCACCCTAGAACCCCACTCCCACCTACCCTCTGCTTCCCAAACTCAACTTCCCTGCAGGGCTTTTGAAGAGGAGATGTTGATGCTGAAAACAAAGGAAACCGAGTAAATAAAGGCAACTAACTGGAGAAAATCTTTAAGATCTTGTCTAGATGCTGGATCCTAAGATGATAATGAGGTTGCCCTACCTTAGCTTTCTCTTCCTCCTGTGTAGCAGGGAAGGAAACACATGCTCCATGGGGATGATACAGGATGAAGTGAGACAAACAATATGAGTGAAATTCTGTGTGTGACAAAGTGTGAGTGTTGTGAAATTTTCAATCATGGTAAGAGGAGTAAGTTCAAGGCAGAAAGCTCTTCCAGGCCTAATGGCGACAATTACGTTAGTTGCTCAGTTGTGTTGGACTCTGTGCAACCCCATGGACCATAGCCCACCAGGCCCCTCTGTCCATGGGATCCTCCAGGCAAGAATACTGGAGTGGGTTGCCATTTCCTTCTCCAGGGGATCTTCCCGACCCACAGATCGAACCTGGGTCTTCTGAATTGCAGGTGGAGTCTTCACTTTCTGAGCCACTTTGGAAGCCCAGAGCTTTCAAATGATACTGCAGCTGCTATATCATGGACCACACTTTGAGCAACAAGGGTTTTTTGTTTTTTGTTTTAACATGCTTATACAAGTAACATAGTTTTTTAAAAGTCATGTATTTGATTGTACTCAGTCTTAGTTATGGCATGCTGAATCTTTAGTTGCAGTATGTGGAATCTAGTTCCCTGACCAGGAATCAAACCCTGGTCCCCTGCATTGGAAGTGTGGAGTCTTAGCCACCAGACTACCAGGGAAGTCTCTGAAGTGTTCTTAAGAGAGGAAAAGCTTTAAGCCATCCTCATGCCGCTAGAATGCCAGACACACAGAGCTTGCGTCTGTTTAGTTCCATGATATAACCCAAGATGGGCTTCCCTGGTGGCTCAGATGGCAAAGAGTCTGCCTGTAGTGCACGAGACTGGCCTTTGATCCCTGCGTTAGGAAGATCCCCTGGAGAAGGAAATGGCAACGTACTCCAGTATTCTTGCCCAGAAAATCCCACAGATGGAAGAGCCTGGCAGGCTACAGACCATGGGGTTGCAAAGAGTTGGACACGACTGAGTGACATGTCCGTATCCCAAGAATTCAGCTTGGAAGATACTGAGTGCTCCATAAACATTTGATGAATAAATAAACTAGCCACTGACATCTCAGTAGGGATTAATGTATTGTATTGGTCAGAAAATTTGAGCAGACAGAGGACTTGGACCAGGGAACTTTTGAAAGAAGCCTAGGAAAAGAGAAAGGACTCTGCTAGGAGGAGAGGTTGCAATGAGAATATCTGACCAGCAGGTGGCAGTAGCACACACACGCTTTACTGGGCGTCCCTGATGGTTCGGTGGAAAAGAACTGGCCTGCCTCTCTGGGGTCACACAGAGTCGGACACGACTGAAGCGACTTAGCAGCAGCAGCAGCCAATGCAGGAGATGCAGGAGACAAGGGTTTGATCTCCGAGTCGGGAGGATCCCCTGGAGGAGGGGATGGCAGCCCACTCTAGTACTCTTACCTGGGAAATCCCATGGACAGAGAGCCTGGCAGGCTACCGTCCAGGGGGTTGCAAAGAGTTGAACCTGACTCAGAAGACTGACCAAGCACACACGCTTTTCAGGAGGCACATCACAGCAGGGGTCTGCCAAAGGCTACACAGACGTGGGTCTCTACTTAGACGGAGGAGAGCAAGCGGACTTGGGGGAAGGGGCTCCTGTGTGTGAGAGTGATGTCACTCTGTAGCGCAGCTGGGAATCTCTGGGTCAGAAATCTCCAAAGGACAGCAGCAGCTTGGGGATTTTGTGACCTGGGGCTCATTCCCAGCTAGCAAATGCTGGGTACACTTTCACAGAATATGCAAAGCAAGTGGGCTTGAAATGGCTCAAAATCTCTTTATCTGGGTGATACTTAATGCAGTTAGGCAGTGGTAGACTTTGGAGCTCACAAATCTCAGCCTGCTGTGAAGAAATCACCACCCAGGGACCAGCACATACAGGCCATCTTTGGCTCACGGATAGAACACAGGGCCTGGGCAGCAAGGAAAGCGAGGCTTTGTTGGAACGTCCCTGGTGGTCCAGTGGCTGAGGCTCCATGCTCCCAATGCAGGTGGCCCAGGTTTGATCCCTGGTTGGGGAACTAGATCGCATGTTGTTTATTCCCCAAGTCATGTCCAACTCTTTGCGACCTGATGAACTGCAGCACCCCAGGCTTCCCTATCCCTCACCATCTCCCGGAGTTTTCCCAAGTTCATATTCATTGAATCAATGATGCCATCCAACCATCTCATCCTCTGTCGCAACTCATCATTTTTCCTTCATTCTTTCCCACCATCAGGATCTTTTCCAAAGAGTCGGCTCTTCAGATTAGCAGGCCAAAGGATTGAAGCTTCAGCGTCAGCATCAGTCCTTTCCGTGTGTATTCAGGGTTGATTTTCTTTAAGAGCAACTAGATCATATATGCTGCAACTTGAGAGAGAGATCCTCCATGCACAACAAAGATCAAAGATTCCATGTGCTGCAACTAAGATGGAGCCAAATAAATGAAAATAAAATATGTTTAAAAAAAGTGAGGCTTTGTACAATTAAAATGCAGGACAAGGGTGACTAGGAGGTGGGGGACTCAGGTGGGAGAAAAAAGTAATTTAAGTCTTTTCCTGTCACTTCTAGCCTGATCACACTATAAGATCACAGAATCAAAGAACAGCTCGTTTGTAAATTTGACACTGAACACACATGGATCCTGTCTTTAAGACTTTCACAGACTAGTCAGGGTTTCTTTACTAACTAGCTGGTGAATTTGCTCAAGTGACCTCTCCTCTCTAGGCCTCAATTTTCTCACATAAAATAGGAAAGGGTTGGATCTGTAGTTCTTATTAGGTTCATGAGCAGAACTTTTTTTTTTTTTTTTGTAGAATCCTCTGTGTGAGTGGAATCCTCTTGTGAGTAGAATCCTCTGTGTCAGTGGAATCCTCTGTGTGAGTGAAATCCTATCTGTGAGTGGAATACTCTGTGTGAGTGGAATCCTCTCTGTGAGTGGAATCCTCTCTGTGAGTAGAATCCTCTTAGTAGAATCCTCTGTGTGAGTAGAATCCTCTGTGTGAGTGGAATCCTCTGTGTGAGTGGAATCCTCTGTGTGAGTGGAATCCTCTGTGAGTAGAATCCTCTCTGTGAGTGGAATCCCATGAGCAGAACTTAAATGATGCCAATTCCCAGAGACTGGCTCGGGGGCGGCCCAGGAGCGAGAGTTGAGCATCAGTGTGCCAGTGCCAAGACTCCCTGGACCAGAAGGCTCTTGACTCAAGGACCCTGACATCAAGACTCCCTGCTGCTTCTTCAAGTCACCTGTGTCTGGCGCCTGCCAGAGGCTTAAAATGCAAAGAAGGGAAATGGTTCTTGACTTCAGAGAAAGCCTCCAGAGAAAGTCAGTTGACTCTTTTGACCATATGTGAATTTGGGTTGGAGGTGGTGTTACTGAACTAAACTTCGTCCTCTGTTCACCTGCACATAGTGAAGTCAATGTACTGACATTCAGTTGTGGTGAAGGAAAATTCAGTGTTTATTGCAGGGCACCCAGTAAGGAGTCCACGGGTGGTACTCAGATTAAAGAAAGGGTGAGAGAGAGAGTTGGGCTTCCCAGGTGGTGTTAGTGGTAAAGAACCCACCTGTCAATGCAGGAGATGTAAGAGACGTGATTTCGATTCCTGGGTCTGGAAGATCCCCTGGAGGAGGGCATGGAAACCCACTTCAGTATTCTTGCCTGGAGAATCGCATGGACAGAGAAACCTGGCGGGCTATAGTCCATGGGGTCACAAAGAGTCAAATGTGACTGAAGCGACTTCACGTGCACGTGTGTGATCAGCTTGTGACCATCAACATTCTTCTGATTGGTTGTTGGTGAAGTAATTGGGAGTCAACATCATCACCCGTCTAGTTCCAACCAGTCTGGGGTCTCTGTACTTGTGAGTAGCATACAATTGACTTCTACCTGGTGGGGGTTTCAGTGTCTGCAAAATAGCTCAAGAATATGGTTCAGAATATTATCTCTAGCTCTTGAGAAGAAACTAAAGGTCCTTGGCTTTATTTAATGACTAAACTATTATTATTTTGTCTTGCTTGAATATATTCCTTTGTTTCTGCATATTCCCACTCCTCTGATTACATTTCTTCTCTGGAACTCAAGAAAGATGTTTAAGGCTAAATTGTTTCTACTTTATAAGCGGCAAGCAGGGAACACTGTGTGAAGGCGGGCTCTGTCCTGCTAAGACCTCAGGCTTTTGCTAGGTTACAACCCCTCCCCTCACTTTTCTTTGATACTCTTCAATCTTGACGGGGAAGAGGTATGGGAAGGGAATAAAGTTTTGGATAGAGAGGTTAATCATAAACTCAGCAGAGGCATTCAATTTTAGGGGAATTCAGCTTTAGTAGAAGAATTTTTTCTATTTTCTCAGTCTAAGACAGTTCGAGCTTAACTTCTGGGGCGTAGATTGTGCTCTAATAGAAGGTGTTCAGTCAAGGCAAAATTTTTGCAAATTTTGGGGAAACCAAATCATTTTGTATTTTTTCTTCATATAACTAGGAAATCCCTAAGTCATAATGGCAAATCTCAAATGGTTGATGTTAAACCCAGTTGTCAGAAAAGTCTGGAGAGACAGTGAAATACTCTATTTCTATTGGGGTTCTTAGCCTGAGAAAACTTAAATAGAGGGATGGTCAACTTTCAAAAAAAAGTTATGCCCCTGGGTTCACCATCCATACTGTGGCGGTTGTTTAAAAAGCAGTTCAAGAAATGTCCACCAGAGGTCAGCATTTTCCTGAAGATAATCCTATTATTCTCTTCCCATCTTAGTTCTGGGAAAAATCTTGAGAAGAAAAATATACAGTTCAATTCATGCTCTCTGGAGTGAAGGCCAAGTCTTTTAAAGATTTCCTAAGAAAAAGCTGTTTTTTCCCTCCGGGGAAAGTTTTTTCGCATGTTAATTGAGCTGTAGTTTAATCCTGACTTGGACTATTTACATGTAGGATCTGACCCTTGACAGATGAGGTGAAGTCGCTCAGTCGTGTCCGACTCTTTGCGACCCTGTGGACTGTAACCTCCGTCCATGGGATTCTCCAGGCAAGAATACTGGAGTGGATTGCCATTTCCTTCTCCAGGGGATGTTCCCAACCCAGGGATCGAACCCGGGTCTCCTGCATTGGAGGCAGACGCTTTAGTATCCAGCAAATGTTTGTTACCTATGTCTAGTCTCCAGAGGGATTCTAGGGGATTCTCTTCTCCCAAGAGATTCTAAGGGTCTTCTTATACATACTTGAAAGTCAACAGGGACTTTTCTGGTTGTTCAGAGGTTAAGACTCCGCCTTCCAATGCAGGGGTCGTGGGTTCAATCCTTGGTTGGAGAACTAAGATCCCACATTCTGTGCAGTGTGGCCAAAAATTAAAAAAGGAAAAAGAAAACCAACAAACTGTGGTCCTGTTTCAAGCTGAGGACCCTTTACCTGGATGACTGTTTGACATGTGGAATGAACCCTACCCCACCTCCACCCGGGGGAGTACACACACCCATCTTGCCAGAACTCAACACAGGAGTTCCAGCATCATGTCTGCAAGGAAGACAGGCATGTTTTCATGTTGTGGGGGTGGCTGGCACTCTCTATAATAAATAAACAAAAAGGTCAAGACCCTCATTACCATGAGGAGTTGATCTGTAAAGGGAACAGCCGTGCCTGCATCCTCTCCCCAGGGAAAATCCACACAGATTGGATGACTAAGAAAACTTGACTTTGAGACAGAGCAGAGGAATGATCTTGGTGGCCAGTGAGCTCAGACTGCTGCTCCTGGTACTTCACCTCCACTCCGAGGGTCTTCCTCCCATGTCCTGGAGTCAGGCACTCCCTTCCATGGGCCATGATGGAGTCACTCCTCCACCTTCTTCTCTCTCTTTGGTACCATTTCTTGTATGGTCATGGACATTTTCTTTCCTTTTATCACAGGCCATGGAGCTGGAGCATGGGGAGCAGGGAGAGGGAGGTAGGGGCTAGATCCTGCTGGGTTGGCCAGTAATGTTTAGATTTATAGCCTATCCTAAGTGAGAGGGTTGGGCTTCCCAGGTGGTGCTAGTGGTAAAGAATCTGCCTGCCCATCCAGGTGACCTAAGAGATGCAGGTTTTATCCCTGGGTTGGGAAGATCTCCTGCAGGAGGACATGGCAACCCACTCCAGTATTCTTGCCTGGAGAATCCCAAGGACAGAGGAGCCTGGCAGGCACATTCCATGGGGTCACAAGGAGTCAGACATGACTGAAGCAACAGAGCATGCTCACACACAAGGTGAGAGCAATCTGAGCCCTATCCCTTCACCACCCTACACCCTGCTTCAGAGTGCCCGCTCTACTCGTCTGCACCACCTGACTCCTACTCAATTTTCAAATCTAGGCTAGGGGCAACTTTTTCCATAAAGACATTGAGGACCATCCATGCCCATCCTCATTAAGTTATATAGCTAGATAATTTTATTATTTATTTATTATTTTGGTTAGGCTGGGTCTTCATTGCTCACAGGCTCTTCTCTAGTTGTGGCAAGCACGGGCTACTCTTTAGCTGCAGTGCAAAGACTTCTCATTGTGGTGGCTTCTTTTGTTGCAGAGGACAGGCTCTAGGCCCTCAGGCTTCAGTAGTTGTGGCACATGGGTTCAGGAGTTGAGACTCCTGAGCTCTTAAGTATAGGCTCAATAGTTGTGGCACAGGGGCTTAGTTGCTCTGCAGCATGTGGGATCTTCCCAGATCACGGATGGAATCCATGTCTTCTGCATTGGCAGGTAGATTCTTTATCACCTAGCCACCAGGGAAGCCAAGGGACTAAGTATTTTGCATTTTGCAATCCTCAAAGCACTTGGCCACTTACCTGAAACTGATTAAAGGTTTCTCCCTTATGAGGAAGTAGAGAGTTCCTATGAAAATTTTTCCTAAGCCTAAATGGTATAGAGTGAAGAAGCAATTACCTTAGGACACATCTTGCTAACAGGAGCACAAGATAAATTGAGATAAAGCACAGATGCTCATAGATAGAGCTCAAAGTTACAGTACCTTGATGCTGAGAGACTGAGTGTAGTTCCCAAGAAAGGAGCTCAGGAGTGCTTAGGTGCTGCTATGGCTTCTATAACGGCTGGCTACAAAACAACCACTGATGTTATTTTTGGTTTTCTCCTTTTCTTTTTTGTAAAAGCGAAAATCCTCTTTGGATTCCATTGGCAAAAACCATAAACTTTTGGTAAATCTTTTGTAAAAAGAAGTGGTGTCAAGCAGACTTTCCAAAAGCAGGGGATACCAAAAGCAGGCGGTACCTGTAAAACTTAACTGTAAACACATTAGGAACACATGAATTTATGTGCGCCTCCCCTTTACTCTTCCCTTTTCTTAGAAGACTGCCCCAGAGATCCACCTGGCTTGTTTCATCTTCTGACTCTTTGTGACCCCGTGGACTGTAGCCCACCAGGCTCCTCTGTTCATGGGATTTCCCAGGCAGGAATACTGGAGTGGGTTGCCATTTCCTTCTCCAGAGGATCTTCCTGACCCAAAGATCAAACCCAAGTCTCACGCCTTGGCAGGCAGATTCTTTATTGCTGAGCCATCAGAGAAGCCCACTCCCATATCAGTACCTAATTATCAATTCAAAAATGTCTTCATGAAGCGTGGTGCTAGTCTCTCAGCCATGTCTGACTCTTTGGGACTCCATGGATTATAGCCCGCCAGGCTCCCCTGTCCCTGGAACTCTTCAGGCAAGAATATTGGAGAGGGATGCCATTCCTGGAGCACGGATTCTATGTCAATTCCAGGTGCTGGAGACATCACACAGAGCGCCCCCTAGCTCAGCCTGGAGTGGAAACCAGTTCCAACACGTGGAAAATTAATAGTATTTTCCCATAATTACTTTATATTTTCAGATTTTGCCTTCTTTCTTGTGTTAGGGGGCGAATTGGGAGAATAGTGATTCCTTCTCCTGAGGTAGACATGGGGGCCTGAGGGGACTATGTTCCTGTTGTGAGAGCCACAAATATCTCAGTGGAGCTACTGAAGCTTCCTGAGGCTCATTATACACATTTGAAAAACCCAAATCATAATACTTCTCAGAGTTGTTTGGACAATTAAATAACACATGTAAATACCCTCTATATAAAAAAGCATCATTAAAATGCCATAACCCAAGTGTCTCCAGCTGTCTCCAGCTTGCAGCAGCCAAGTGCAGGATGGATGCTGGCGTCCTGATCCAACTCCCCTAAGACCCTTACTGTCCCCTGGCATGAAGCCAGCCCCCACCCAGTAATTCCAGATGACCCAGTAGGGAGACCCTCACTCATGTCTGTCAGAACCTCCATCCCCCGATCTCTTTCCACTTCTCTCCTCTCCTTATCCATCAACATCTGTGCCTAGGGCAATCTCACCAGATGATCCCGGAATCCCCAGTTTTTCAGATACCCAGTTAGTTACAGTGTTAGTAGTCACTCAGTCATGTCCAATTCTTTGTGACCTCATGGACTGTTGCCCACCAGGCTCCTCCGTCCCTGGGGTTCTCCAGGCAAGAATACTGGAGTGGGTAGGCATTCCCTCTCCAGGGGATCTTTCCTATCCAGGGATCGAACATGGGTCTCCAGCATTGCAGACAGATTCTGTCCTGTCTGAGTCACCAGGGAAACCCCATTGTAACCCAGATAGCTGTAAAACATTACTTTGGACTGTGAGGGGGCTTCTGGAATCGATTAGCATCTGAATGGTTAGACTGGGTAAAGCAAGTGGCCTTCACTAATGCCTGTGGACATCATCTAGTTTACTAAGGGTGTGAATAGAAGAAAAAGGCATAAGAAGGACAGATTTGCTCTCTTTGCTTGAGTTGAGAGTATTATCATCCGTTTGATCATCGAAAAACCAAGAGAGTTCCAGGAAAACATCTATTTCTGCTTTATTGACTACGCCTTTAGACTTGGGCTTCCCTGGTTCTCAGGGCTTTGGACTCAGACTGGGACTCATAGCAGTCAGTTCCTTGTTCTCCAGCCTGCAGATGCCAGATCATGCGTGAATTCCCATAACAAATGGATGGATGGATGGATGGATAAATAAATAAATCCTCTTAGCTCTATTTCTCTAGAGAACCTTGGCTCATAATGTACAAATGTATTTGTAGAGTTGTGCAATCGTCACCACAGTTTCATCATTTTTATCACCCCAGAGAGAAACCCCATATCTTTTAGCAGTCACTCCCTCTTCCCCTTTCTCCCAGTCCTAGGCAACAATTAATCTACTTTCTGTCTGTACAGATTTGCCTATGGCAGACATTTTATATAAACAGGCTCCTGCAGTATGTGCTCTTCTGTGCCCTTAACTTAGTGTAATGTTTTGAAGTTAATCCATATCATAGTATCATGGAGCAGTATAGCTGAATGATATTGCATTGCATGGATATACTACTATGTTTCATTTACTCATTCATCAGTAGATGGACATTTGGGTTGTTTCCAGTTTAGCCTATCATGAATAATGTTGCTATCAACACTTGTGTACACATTTTTTATGTGAACATGTGTTTTTATTTCTCTTGGGTATGTATCAGAAAGGATTGTAGGTCATTCGGTACTTCTATGGTTAACCTTGAGGAATGACCACTGTTTTCCAAAGCTCTTTGTTGTTTAGCCCCTAAGTCACGTCAATCCTAATGTAAATGAACCCTGAATTCACTAGAAGGACTAAAGCTGAAGCCCTGATACTTTGGCCACCTGATGAAAAGAGCTGACTCATTGGAAAAGACCCTGATGCTGGGAAAGATTGAGGGCAGGAGAAGAAGAGGGTGACAGAGGGTGAGATGGTTCGATGGCATCACCGACTCAATGGACACGAGTTTGAGCAAGCTCCGGGAGACAGTGAAGGACAGGGAAGCCTGGCTTGATGCAGTTCATGGGGTCACAAAGAATCAGACACAACTTAGTGGCTGAACAACAACATGTCCAACTCTTTTGTGACCTCATGGACTGTGTAGCCTTGCCAGGCTCCTCTGTCCACGGGATTTCCCAAGCAAGAATACTGAAGTGGGTTACCATTTACTTCCCCAGGGGAATCGCCCTGATCCAGGGATCAAACCTGAGTCTCCTGTATTGGCCAGCAAATTCTTTACCATCTGAGAAACCCCTTTCCAAATCTACTAGATCATTTTATAATCCTACCAGCAGCATAGACAGGCTTCGACCGAACATGAACCGTGAGCTTCCAGATATTCAAGCTGGATTTAGAAAAGGCAGAGGAACCAGAGATCAAATTGCGAACATCCATTTGATCATCAAAAAAGCAAGAGAGTTCCAGAAAAGCATCTATTTCTGCTTTATTGACTACACCAAAGCCTTTGACTGTGTGGATCACCACAAACATATGGAATTTAGAAAGATGGTAATGATGACCTTATATGTGAGACATAAAAAGAGACACAGATGTAAAGAACAGAGTTTTGGACTCGGTGGGAGAAGGCAAGGGTGGGATGATTTGCGAGAATAGCATTGAAATATGTTTATTACCATATGTGAAATAGATCACCAGTTCAGGTTCGATGCATGAGACAGGGCACTCAGGGCCTGTTCACTGGGATGACCCTGAGGGATGGGATGGAGAGGGAGGTGGAAGGGGGGTTCAGGATGGGGACACATGTACACCCATGGCTGATTCATGTCAATGTATGGCAAAACCCACTACAATATTGTAAAGTAATAGCCTCCAATTAAAACAAATAAATTAACTTTTTTTTAAAAAAAGAAAACTCTTAAAGAGATGGGAATACCAGACCACCTGACCTGCTTCTTGAGAAACCTATATGCAGGTCAGAAAGCAACAGTTAGAACTGGACATGGAACAACAGACTGGTTCCAAATAGGAAAATGTGTACGTCAAGGCTGTATATTGTCACCCTGCTTATATAACTTATATGCAGAGTATATCATGAGAAATGCTGGGCTGGAAGAAGCACAAGCTGGAATCAAGATTGCCGGGAGAAATATCAATAACCTCAGATATGCAGATGACACCACCCTTATGGAAGAAAGTGAAGAAGAACTAAAGAGCCTCTTGATGAAAGTGAAAGAGGAGAGGGAAAAGTTGGCTTAAAGCTCAGCATTCAGAAAACTAAGATCATGGCATCTGGTCCCATCACTTCATGGCAAATAGATGGAGAAACAATGGAAAAAGTGGCAGACTTTATTTTGGGGGGTCTCCAAAATCACTGCAGATGGTGACTGCAGCCATGAAATTAAAAGACCCTTACCCCTTGGAAGGAAAGTTATGACCAACCTAGACAGCATATTAAAAAGCAGAGACATTACTTTGCCAAAAAAAAGTTCAACTAGTCAAAGCTAGGGTTTTTCCAGTAGTCATGAATGGATGTGAGAGTCAGACTATACAGAAAGCTGAGCACTGAAGAATTGATGCTTTTAAACTGTGGTGTTGGAGAAGACTCTTGAGAGTCCCTTGGACTGCAAGGAGATCCAACCAGTCAATCCTAAAGGAAATCAGTCCTGAATATTCATTGGAAGGACTGATGCTGAAGCGGAAACTCCAATACTTTGGCCACCTGATGCAAAGAACTGACTCATTTGAAAAGACCCTGATGCTGGGAAAGATTGAAGGCAGGAGAAGTGGATGCCAGAGGATGAGATGATTGGATGGCATCACCGACTCAATGGACATGAGTTTGAGCAAACTCCAAGAGTTGGTGATGGACAGGGAGGCCTGGCGTGTGCAGTTCACGGGTCGCTAAGAGTTGGACACGACTGAACTGAACTGAACCGGAAGCATAGGAGGATTCACATTTCCCATATCCTCACCAACACTTAATTTCTTTTATTATGCCCAGCCTACTGGATGTGAAGTAGCATCTCACTGGCATTTTGATTTGTATTTCTCTGATGTCTAATGATGTCAAGCATCTTCTCATAAGCTTATTGGTCATTTGTATATCTTATTTGGAGAAATGTCTATTAAATATTTTGCCCATTTTTCATTGAGTTGAAAGATTTCTTTATATGTTCTAGATACAAGTCCCAAAGTTCATGTTCTTACAATACAGAGTTCTAGGTGTTCCAGAACCACTTGTAGAAAGACTTTCCTTTTTTCACTAAATTACCTTGACACTTTGCCAAATGTTGCCAATTGACCATACATGTGTGGAACTATATTTGGACACTTTACTTCCATTACACTGGTCTGTTTATTTGTCTTCATGCCTTTTCAGTTTGGAGTATTTCCTAATTTTCCCTGTAATATTTTCTCTGACTCCTGGGTTATTTAGAGGCATAATGCTTGATTTCCAAATTAGGGCATTTTCTAGATAAATTATTGCTGCTGATTTCTAGCTTAATTTCATTCTTATTGAGAAGACATAATCTCTACAATTTCAACCCACTGACTATTTGATAGTTCAAATAGTTGGTCTTGGTTAAAGTTCACATGTACTTGAAAAGAATATATATCCTGCTGTTGGTAGTATAATATTCTATAATGTTGATTTCATAATGATAAATTATAATGTTTACATCTTCTGTACCCTTATAACTTTGTACTTGTGTTATTAATTACTGAGAGAGGTGTTAAAATATTCAACTCTGTGAATTTTATATTTCTCTCTTTTGTTCTGTCAATTTCTGCTTGATGTATTGGAAATTTGATTGTTAGATTCATCATATTTAGTGTTATGTTTTCTTGATGAATTGATCCTTTTATCTTTACAAAAATGGCACTTTTTAATTTGAGGAATACTCCTGTGTTGAAGTCTGCTTTGTAGAGACTTAATATAACCACATCGAGCTTTCTCAGGCTTACTGTTTATATTGTATAATTTATTCACTCATTTATTTTTAACCGGTCTATATTTTAAAGTGAATCTTTTCTAAACATAGCATTGGGTCTTCGTCATTTTGACAAATCTTGCCTTTTAACTGAAGTGTTTAATATAGTTGTCAATAACTTTTCAATCTTGCTACTTGTTTTATATGTGTCCCTTCTTTTTTGTTTACTTTTTCTAAATGTAGAGTTGGGTATCTTTTCTATGCATAGAGTTGAGTCTTTTCTTAGTCATTTTGACAAGTTCTATCTTTTGATTGGAGTGTATACAATAGTTCTTGATAAGTTTTCAATCTTGCTATTTGTCTCCTTTTTTTTTTTTTTTTTGCTTTTTTTCCATAGCTTTCCTGACTTCTCTATTTCAATAGTTATTTTTATATCTTATACTGACACGACTCTGAGTTAATATTATAAAGCTTCACATGTAAGAACCTTACAACAATATGGTTTTATTTACCTTCCCTTTTGCTTATGCTTTTCTTGTCACACTCCTTGCTTCGTCTACATGTGTTATAACCCCCCTAATATTATTGGTTTTTTTTTAATCTAAATTGTCAGTTTATTTTTAAATCATTGAATACAAGAAAGAAAATTGTCTTTTATATTCACTAATATATTTATAATTTCCTGTTCTCTTTGTTTCTTTCTGTAGATTCTAAATTTTATCTTGCATCATTTCCTCATCCTGAAAATTTTCTTCGCTTTCTTTTGTAGGGTGAATCTGCTGGTGGCAAAAACTAGTTTTGTTTATTTGACAATATCTTTATTTAGATTTCCATTTAAAACATGTTTTTAACTTGATACAGAAACTAGAAGTTAATAGATCTTTTTCCTTTCAACACTTAAAACTGATGTCCCCTAGTCTTTTGGCTTACATTGTTTCTGGTGAGAAGTTAGCCGTTGTTCCTATCATTGGACCCATGCGTGCAGTGTGTATTTTTTCCCTGGTTCCTTACAAGATTTTTCTCTTCATCTCTGTTAAGCTGGTAACTGTGAAAGGATCTGAGATTTGATTTTACTCCTCTTGTAAGCCAGAAGGTCAGCATGTCACAATTTTCATAGACACTGGCAAAGACAAGAGAGAGTTTATGACTCACAGCAGTCTGAGGGGAACATTGGTACATAAGTTGTGAGTGTGCTCTCAGTTGCTCGGTCATGTCTGACTCTTTGTGACCCCATGGACTGCAGCCCACCAGGCTCCTCTGTCTATGGGTTTTCCCAGGCAAGAATACTGGAGTGGGTTGCCATTTCCATCTTCAGGGGATCTTCCTGACCCGGGGATCAAACCCAAGTCTCCTACATCAGCAGGTGGATTCTTTACTACTAATCTACCAGAGAAGCCTGCAGGCATGATCATTGTGATATAATAAGAAATACATATTTAGTCTTTGCCCCTGGTTCCTGGCACAGAACTCCCAAAGCCTCTTGTAATTTTCTGAGCGAGAGAGTAATAGGAGCATCTTTTGTTGTAATATTTGTTTGTTTGTTTTGTCCCCAGTTTCTGAAATAGCTCTGCAGTGACAAAGGTAAAAGAGAGTTGTCTGTTATTCATAACAAGCAGTTTTCAAAACACCTGAGTTTATGTTAATGAAGTGACTTTTGGAAAGCTCCTATAGATGGGGACTGGCTGCCGGGTGAAACCATCATTCAACTAGAGGACTGGAACTTTCAATCCCATCCCCTTGATCTCCAGGGAGCAGAGAGGTGTGGAGATTGAATTTAGTCACCAAAGGTCAATGGTTTAATTAGTCATATGCCTCCATATGGAACCTCCATAAAAGCCCTAAAGAACGGTGTTTGAAGAGCTTCTTCAAGCTCTTCAAAGAATGGGTTGGTGAACACATCTGTGTCCCAGGAGGGTGGTGGGCCTGGAGCTGGTATAGAAGCTTTGCACGCTTTCCCATACTGTCCTGTGTCCATTGCATTTGGTTGTTCCCGAGTTACATCCTTTAAAGTAAACGGGTGCAGTAAGTCAAGTGATTCTTGAGTTCTGGGGGCCACTCTAGAAATTAACAAGCCTGAGGAGAGGGTCCTGGGAGTCCTTAATTTATAGCCAGTGAGAGAGAGGTCCAGGTGACAACCTGGGACTTGTGACTGGCATTTGAAGTGAGGGGAAGCCCCTAGCCTGTGGGTTCTGCAATAACTCTGAGTAGTGTCATAATTAAATTACAGGACATCATACTGGTCTAAAGAGTTGGAGAATTGCTTAATATGAGGGGAAACCCCGTACTTAACAGTTTTCCTTGAGTTAGCAAGGTTGGTTTTCTTACCTTTCAATGGGTATACAGTAATTGTTCTTTTCCTCCTCTTTTTGACCATAGTTCACATATTCTATTCACAACGTCTACTATTTTTTTCCCCCACTGTTATTGTTGTATGGCAGATATTGTGAATGATGCATTCTGGATCTTTTATTTTCCTGGAAAGAGTGTCAAATTTTGTTCTGGCAGGAAATCAAATGACCGGAAACTCACCTTGGTTTTATAGGAGCTTGGTTTTAAAGTTCTCTTGATTTGTCCCTAATCCTGGCATATATTCCTTAATCTTGGAATGTAGTCTTTACTCCTCAAGTGTGTCATTCTGAAGTTTCAATGGACAGTTGAAGCAGCATTTACAACAGCCAGAATATGGAAGAAACACAAGTGTCCATAAACAGGTGAATAAAGAACATGTGGGATAAATACATACACACACACACACACACACACACACACAATGAAATACTACTCAGACATAGACATGAATGAAAGTTTGCCATTTGCAACGACATGGATGGACTTGGAGGGCATCATGCTTACTGAAATAAGTCAGAGAAAGAAAAATACTGCATAATATCACTTACATGTGGTATCTAAAAAATAAAACAAGCTGGCGAAAATAGCAAAAAAGAGACAGACTTGCAGACATAGAAACAAACTAGTGCTTACCAGCGGGGAAAGGGGAGGGAGGAGGGGGTAAACTAGGGGTAGAGGATTAAGGGGAACAACTTCTTTATATAATATAAATAAGCTACAAGGATATATTTTACAGCAAAGGGAACATAGCCAATGTTTTATAATAACTATAAATTGAGTATAACTTTCAAAAAATGTAAATCACTATGTTGTACACCTGAAACTTACACAGTGTCATAAATCAACTGAACCTCAAAATAATAAAAAATCTTAAATAGAAACAAAAAAGCCAAGTGTTCACAAAGCAGCTCTAAGACAGCAGGACTTGAGTCCACACTTCCCAGCAGCAGGCAACAAATTGTTCAAATTTCTGTTCGGCTTTTGTTTTCCTTTGGGTCATGTGGGTTCTTGCCCCATGCCTGTTCATTCAGGAGTCAGCCAAGGATTTGAGGGGAGTTTGCAGGCAGTTACCTGTTGCCCCTTTTCCCTGTGTGGTTCCCTGCTTGCTAGGCTCTTTTCCCTCAGGGAGTGGCCCCTCCCCTCCCAGCACCAGTTCACAGCATACCACTCCCCTGCTGGACGGTGAACTTTCTGAGTACTTGGTTCAGGCTTCTATTCCACAGTACCTAGTCAGTGTCTGGCATACATACAGTAGGTGCACAGCAAATGTTTGTACCATTACCAAACAAATTATTATTGAGTTGTAGGATTACTGATCTAGCATCAAGTCTGTCATCCAAAAATGACAAAGCAACAGCGTTGCATGGTGACAGACAGCTCCTGTCTGTGTGTCATGGGTCAGGTTACTTCACCTCTCTGTGCCCCCATTTCCTTAATAGGGACAGCTTTCTACCTTATAGGGTGATTATAGGATTAAGTATTGACACAGGTAGAGAGCTAGTGGCTGGCATATTGATAACGCTCATATATTAAATACTAGTAATAGCTGCTGTTGTTGCTTGAAGAGGACCTCATCCAATACAGAGGAACTTGTAAGGACTTCCAGGTGGTCCCGTTGCTAAGACTCTGCCCTTCCACTGCAGACGGTGTGGATCCCCGGTGGGTATCTCACCCCTTGCGGTGAGATGTGGCCAAAGAAGAGAAAGGAGAAAGAAACGGACTTCTGCTGTCTATCTCAACAGCGTTGCATGGTGACAGACAGCTCCTGTCTGTGTGTCATGGGTCAGGTTACTTCACCTCTCTGTGCCCCCATTTCCTTAATAGGGACAGCTTTCTACCTTATAGGGTGATTATAGGATTAAGTATTGACACAGGTAGAGAGCTAGTGGCTGGCATATTGATAACGCTCATATATTAAATACTAGTAATAGCTGCTGTTGTTGCTTGAAGAGGACCTCATCCAATACAGAGGAACTTGTAAGGACTTCCAGGTGGTCCCGTTGCTAAGACTCTGCCCTTCCACTGCAGACGGTGTGGATCCCCGGTGGGTATCTCACCCCTTGCGGTGAGATGTGGCCAAAGAAGAGAAAGGAGAAAGAAACGGACTTCTGCTGTCTATCTCTAAGGAAGCTAAAGTATCACCGACTGCGCTAGAAACATGGACTCACTTCGATTTTCACATAGGGCGCCTCACACAGTTACAGACAGAAACTGGAGGGGCATCTAGTGAGCACTGAAAAGGAAGCGCCTCCCGCCAGTACCACGACCTCTGAGGACATGTTTACCAGACAAATCCAAGCTTCAAGGCACAGCGATTCGTCTCCGAGCCGCGGATCCCTAAACCATCAGGCGAAATTTCACCATAAATCAAGTTATAGATGGCTGAAATGCCGAGCTCAAATGAGTGAATGAGTGAAGTTGCTCAGTCGTGTCCGACTCTTTGCAACCCTGTGGACTGCAGCCCACCAGGCTCCTCCATCCATGGGATTCTCTAGGCAAGAATACTGGAGTGGGTTGCCATTCCCTTCTCCAGAGGATCTTCCCAACCCAGGGATCGAACCCAGGTCTCCCGCATTGCAGGCAGACGCTTTAACCTCTGAGCCACCAGGGAAGCCCCTTATAGTACTCAAATAGTGCCACTTTTTTCTTGAGCCCAAATAAGAAATACTACAGGA